>CM032229.1:194870000-195092500 GCA_019009955.1 Riptortus pedestris | reverse complement strand
AAATTATATTTTCGAAGTATTCTTGCCAGCCTTTCTGAGGTCCCCGCTATATAAGGAAGTGTAACGTTGCTTAATGGTTTAAATTGAGTATTTTCAATGTCTTGTTGAATCTTATTATCCAGTTTCTTCTTAATATTTCTTAACACTCTTGTTACTTCCATTTTGTTGTAGCTGTTGTGGTGGAGTTCTTCTTTCAACTGTGCTATTTCATTTTTTAAATGGGTTTCATTGCTGCACAGTGAAAAGGCTCTGTTTACTAACGTATAGATGATACCATGTTTTTGGGCTGACTAGTGGTGGGATGAGACATTCAGATATCTACCTGTTGCTGTTGGTTGTCTGGCTGAATCTATTATTGCCTTCCTTAATTATTAAAAGATCATAAAACGGTAATTTCTCTTCATTTTCTAATTCTATGGTGAATTTGATCTGTGGGTGTTGCGCGTTCATGAAGTTAAAGAACTTCATTAGTTTTTCCTTGCCGTGTTGCCAAATTATGAAACAGTCGTCTACGTATCTAAGCCATAATTTGGGTTTCAATGCCCATTTTTCAAAGGCTGACGATTCGAGATCTTCCATAAAGAGATTGGCCACAACGGACGACAGGGGGCTTCCCATAGCGAGTCCTTGTTTTTGTTTGTATATGTTATTATCATATTGAAAATAACATGAAGTTAGTACTAATTCAAATAATTCTAACATCTCATTATTTAACCAGTTATTCTTTTTTACTAGGTCGATGGAGTCTTGTACTGGAACGTTAGTAAATAATGACTCGACATCAAAGCTGGCTAATATGTCAGAATCCATTATTTCTACATTTTTTAGTAGTTCTACTAGGTGGTTAGAATTCTTAACGAACGATGGTGTGTGGCCTACGAACGGGCTCAATTTGCGGGCTAATGCTTTGCTGGGTCGGTATGTTGGTGCGCCTATCATAGATACTATCGGTCTAAGTGGAGTATCTTTCTTATGGATCTTTGGTAATCCGTAAATACGTGGTATTATTGAGTTTCCGGGTAATAACTCGTTCATAGCTTTTTTATCTAAATTGCTGTTTTTTAGGATTATCTTTATTTTGTTTTCAATAACTCTGGTCGGGTTTTTAATTCCTTTTTCGTACACCAGTGGATCTAAAAGACCATTTATTTTTGTTTTATAGACATCTATATCCATAACACACACAGACACACGCATACACACACACACACACACGCACACACACGCACACACACACACACACACACACGCACACACACACACACACACACACACACACATAAACACGCACACACACACACATACACACGCGCGCACACACACACACACACACACACACACACACACGCACGCACACACTCTCAGACAGATGTCAGCAGTTTTGATATTGGTGATTAAAAGGAAGTAGCATGTTAAATATTCTTCAAGAAGTAGTTACTCTCTGTGATTTCTTATAACTTATGTAACTTATAATCATAATCAGAAATTATAAAATAGCAAAATAATAATTTTCATAATTAGCTTTCCAATTCAGTTACATAATACTTGGGATTGGGAAGAAGATCAATAAAAAACTAGTGTATTTACCACAAACTAGTTTATGCCGGTACAAGAACAAGGTATTATATAGACATCATCAGGAGTATAAATAGTTTCCCTTAATACTTGAAAAAGTTGCAGGCAAACTATCTTGTACTGAATATGATGATGATATGAAATAAATATCGATTAGCTCTAATACTAGCATAATCGATACGTTTCGAACAAGAATAATATCGATACAATGAGGTGTGTATAGGCCGATCTGATATCGGTGCTCTACAATCCTTGCAGGACCTTGACCTACCCCACAGCCCTCCAATCGGTGACCCTAGCCTCCACCGGCCCCTTCTCCTCACTCCAACATTTTCTAGGCAAACCTGCTTGGCTCCAATTCTATCGAGCAGTCATCTTAGTCCCACCCTTGGCGATGATAGCGTATCCTTGGCGATGATAACCCATCCTTGGCGACGATAGCCCATCCTTGGCCATGATAGCCCATCCTTGGCGACGATAGCCCATCCTTGGCCATGATAGCCCATCCCTGGCGACGATAACCCATCTTTGGCGACGATAGCCCATCCTTGGCCATGATAGCCCATCCTTGGCGATGATAGCCTACCCTTGGCGATGATAGCCCATCCTTGGCGACGATAGCCCATCCTTGGCGATGATAGCCCATCCTTGGCGATGATAGCCTACCCTTGGCGATGATAACCCATCCTGGGCGACGATAGCCCATCCTTGGACATGATAGCCCATCCTTGGCGATGATAGCCTTTCCTTGGCGATGATAACCCATCCTTGGCGACGATAGCCCATCCTTGGCGATGATAGCCCATCCTTGGCGATGATAGCCAATCCTTGGCGATGATAGCCTACCCTTGGCGATGATAGCCCATCCTTGGCGATGGTAGCCCATCCTTGGCGATGATAGCCAATCCTTGGCGATGATAGTCCCATCCTTGGCGATGATAGCCCATCCTTGGCGATGATAGCCCATCCTTGGCGATGATAGCCCATCCTTGGCGATGATAGCCCATCCTTGGCGATGATAGCCCATCCTTGGCGATGATAGCCCATCCTTGGCGATGATAGCCCATCCTTGGCGATGATAGCCCATCCTTGGCGATGGTAGCCCATCCTTGGCAGAGATCCCACTATTATCATATAGAAGATTTAGAACTGTCCTCATTCGAATCTTTGTCTCCATTTGGAGCCTTTCATACGGTTGGCCTTTTCTAAACTTATTTTGAGCCATAAATGTTTCAGTGATGTTGCACACTCTTCCATAGTTCTATCGGCTATCCTGTTGTATATCTAGCTGATATCAGCACTTTCTCATCTGACGTCATCTGCTCTCGGGGCCTATTTTATTGGGTAATACCAAGGAGATGGCCGATGCCGCACAGTAGCTACATACAGCGGTCCTCTGTCTGCCACATCAACTCTGCAAGGTAGATGCAACCAACTGGTCCAATAACAAATCATCAACAAGTAGTGGGAATAAAACCAGGTGTTATATATATATATATATATTCTATTTTTGAGGCTGCATCGCTGGGAAGTATCGTCATTATAAGGATTTCGACTATCTGCTCCAGCGGTTGGAATTTTTGTTCTGCAAATTTTCAATGGAAATGCGTCCATCTTCGTCAGGCATTAATTTGATTTGAATGGCTACTTCAATTATCATATGTTTGGAGTTTTATTTTATTTTAGTATGGCTTCCCACGTTTCTGAAAGTATGACACCGTCCACGCCGTTTATAGTATTTGTCCTCTTATTTATTTCTAGGGCTTCCAGGACTAATCTTTTACTGAGGTGGTCCTCTCTATGTAAAACCTTTGTCTCGTCAAATTTAATTTGGTGGGGACAAATACTTGCGTGTTTGGCAATGGCGGATGTTTTTGTTCTGTTATGTTTTAGGTCAGCCATGTGTTGGTTGACTCTTGTAGTTATCTTCTTGCCTGTCTGCCCCACATAAACCTTACCACAATCACACGGTATCATATACACTCCACTATCCTGTAATAATTGGGTGTCTTTTGGGCTCTTTAAATATTCGTTGAATATTTTATGTGGCTTGAATACTGCTCGTAAATTATATTTTCGAAGTATTCTTGCCAGCCTTTCTGAGGTCCCCGCTATATAAGGAAGTGTAACGTTGCTTAATGGTTTAAATTGAGTATTTTCAATGTCTTGTTGAATCTTATTATCCAGTTTCTTCTTAATATTTCTTAACACTCTTGTTACTTCCATTTTGTTGTAGCTGTTGTGGTGGAGTTCTTCTTTCAACTGTGCTATTTCATTTTTTAAATGCATATCATTGCTGCACAGTGAAAAGGCTCTGTTTACTAACGTATAGACGAAGCCATGTTTTTGGGCTGACTAGTGGTGGGATGAGACATTCAGATATCAGATACCTGTTGCTGTTGGTTGTCTGGCTGAATCTATTATTGCCTTCCTTAATTATTAAAAGATCATAAAACGGTAATTTCTCTTCATTTTCTAATTCTATGGTGAATTTGATCTGTGGGTGTTGCGCGTTCATGAAGTTAAAGAACTTCATTAGTTTTTCCTTGCCGTGTTGCCAAATTATGAAACAGTCGTCTACGTATCTAAGCCATAATTTGGGTTTCAATGCCCATTTTTCAAAGGCTGACGATTCGAGATCTTCCATAAAGAGATTGGCCACAACGGACGACAGGGGGCTTCCCATAGCGAGTCCTTGTTTTTGTTTGTATATGTTATTATCATATTGAAAATAACATGAAGTTAGTACTAATTCAAATAATTCTAACATCTCATTATTTAACCAGTTATTCTTTTTTACTAGGTCGATGGAGTCTTGTACTGGAACGTTAGTAAATAATGACTCGACATCAAAGCTGGCTAATATGTCAGAATCCATTATTTCTACATTTTTTTAGTAGTTCTACTAGGTGGTTAGAATTCTTAACGAACGATGGTGTGTGGCCTACGAACGGGCTCAATTTGCGGGCTAATGCTTTGCTGGGTCGGTATGTTGGTGCGCCTATCATAGATACTATCGGTCTAAGTGGAGTATCTTTCTTATGGATCTTTGGTAATCCGTAAATACGTGGTATTATTGAGTTTCCGGGTAATAACTCGTTCATAGCTTTTTTATCTAAATTGCTGTTTTTTAGGATTATCTTTATTTTATTTTCAATAACTCTGGTCGGGTTTTTAATTCCTTTTTCGTACACCAGTGGATCTAAAAGACCATTTATTTTTGTTTTATAGACATCTATATCCATAACTACTGTTGAATTGCCTTTATCGGCTTTTGTAATTATTATGTCTTTTCTACTTTTTAAATTTTTAAGGGCGGAAATTTCTTCTCGTGAAAGATTCATTTTCAACCGCAACTTTGAACGGAGTCTTGATACTATGGTCTATGTTAGATCGTGTTTTTGTTTCATTGTTAGATAAATGGTTAGTCTTCGTCGGTGTTGGTGTTGGGGAATTAGTTCTAAATGTATCTATGTTATTGAAGATACTCGATACTGACCTTACATCTATTTGTGTGGGTTTGATAATGCTTTTATTACCTTTATCTTTATTCGTGGGTCTCAATGGTTGTTTTTGGCTTGTGGTGGCTTCTATTCCGTTAAACTAGCAACTCGTCTCATTATTGTAAACATGACTTCTAGTCGGGAATTCGTCTTTAACACTCTTCATCTCTCAGACTAACCATTTATCTAACAATGAAACAAAAACACGATCTAACATAGACCATAGGATCAAAACTCCGTTCAAAACCAAAACAAAACAAACATCTTCTCGATCCGCTGCCCCCCACTTTTTAGCAACACCTGAATCATCAAGTTCTGGAAACTGCCCTAATAAAAAATACTTTAAACAGAGCAAAGTGAATAAAGAAAACTATAAACCATCTACAGTCATAAATATATCTAAATTGCAGTTAACCGATGTTGAAACCAAATTATTGGAAAAAGGACTCAATTTCGCACCAAAGCCGAATAAAATTCCACTTACAACAATTATTTAATTTAATAGTATTTCCTTAGTTTTCCCGCGTAGGAAAACTTCCTAAACTCACTAAATGTTTATCAAAATCTTCTTAATAATTTTTAGGTCTTGTGTGTTCTGAAATAGATATTCCTCTGTAAAACCCTCCCTTTTAATTACATCTAACTTTGTGCTATCAGATAATCAAAATTATTATTATTATTATTAGCAAACCTCTCTGACCAAAGCAAACCGATTTCTCTGCATTTAAATATTTTATTAGAAGTATTAGAACTATTTTTAGAAGTGAATATAAGACAATATAAAACCACGAATTACTCTATTTATGAATTTTTTCAGGAGTCGACTATGTTCGGGACTGTCCGCCGAGAGCAAGGGCGGCGGTTTCCGTAACTGTTCGTCCCTTGTGAATTGGTTTAGAAATACCTTAATTCTACTGTTCTTATTAGGCAGATTTCTCTATTGTAAAACTTCACGTAGGAAATCTGCTTAGTTTACGCAGCCTGTGCGTGACGGACTTTTTATTAAGTGTAACGGTCGAGCTATGGTTCCCACGAAATGCTAGTTCGGCCGTTTCCGTAACTGATCGGCACTCGTATGTAGATTTCTCTATCGTATAACATTAAGTGGGGAAATCTGCTTAGTTTACGCAGCCCCTGCGTGACGGTCGTTATTATTATGGGGATGAAAATAATGTTTTGTATTGACAGCTTGTTTACTGGACCATGCGGCGGCTCAATGATATTGGACGGGCTTTATATAAACAGTGTTGTTTGGAGACCATCAATATATACAGCAAGTAAATGTTTACAAGCTATTTACGTTCTAGGAATTATGAACCAGTATCAGTTGATAGCTGAAAGGGAAAAGTAACTGATGAGCATTTATGGAGCTAATGTAAATGTATCATACAGGGTCCGGCATATTAATCTGACGATTTTGTAGTAATTGTTATGTTGGCACCTGACTTGGCACCTAGTTCTAAAATCTAGAATTAGGTTAAGTGAGTGTGTGAGAAGTAACGGAAAATATTTGGATGACATAATCTTCAAATAAAAAAAACTTTATGAGTAAACTATGTAATTCACTGTAAATTGCAAAATTTGATCTTCAATTTGATATATTACATGTTTTAATTGTACGAAACACACTTTAATTATTATCCCTCAAAAATCGTCAGGTGTCAACATAACAATTACTACAAAATCGTCAGATTAATATGCCGGACCCTGTATATGTAGTTGACTAAAAAGGCATTATATAATAGCCCTTCCCTTGCAGAATACCAAACATTTCACATACTTCCTAATACCATTTAATACTTTATATATTTCACTCAAATTGATTCACATTCTCCTTTCACAATATCACGTTCATTATCTTGAAATAATATAAATGAAACGCGGTATTTTGGCTTATTGTAACAACAAAATAGTAAATGTGGTTCTACTGACTTCGTGCCAATAAAGAAAGAATTGGAATCCTCAAACATGTGTGTTTTCTGATTTCAGGATAATGAAACTTTTTGTAAATCCCTGGAATCATTTTGGCGAGGTTTGGTGGGCGAATATTTCAAATATCTTCGTTATTGTACGTCGGATCGAAAAATATATTGGTATAGAACAAATCGTATTTGGATTTATTTATTTATGGACATCACATCAAAGGTGATTTTCTCTTTCAAAAGTCTAAAATCGCACAAAGTGAAATAACTTAAATAAAATAAATTAGAGACAACAACAAGTAACAATGACAAAAGTAAGATAAATAAACATCTTACAAATAAACAACGTACTAAATTCAAGTTATTACGAACAGAATAAAAAAAAAAATGGTGCTGATCATAGTTGGTGGATGATGAATAGGAAATGAATGGCTGAAAATGGTGCTTTTGCCAATGATTGTCGTTATGTCCTCCTTCAGGGTATACATATACATGTGTACAAACACAGAGAATACAATTTACAATTGAATATAATTTGAAATATTGTTGCACACCACAGACTTAATTTGTATGTTAAATTTTGTTGTATATTTGAATTTTGTGTAGGCACGAGAATATGTTGTTAATGTATGGGGCCTTCTGGAAACGCTCTTGGGCAAGTCTATGGCTTACATGAACTTTTTTAGCAGATTGCCCTTAAGGGAAATCAGCTATTGAGGTCGTACTCATGACGCGAGTTTTGAAAAATTTCCTCAAATGTCCATCGATCCTACCCAGGAGATGACGAAAATGAGGTCCGTTCAAAATTATTATGCATTTGTATTGTGTGTGTGGACGACGGAACCCCGCCATGTTCCGGACTCGCCGCCGAGAGCTCTGGTGGCCGTTTCCAGAACTATTCGTCCTCGTGAATAGGTTTAGAGATCCCTGCCTACTACAGCTGTTATTAGGCGGATTTCTCTATTGTAAAGCTTCACGTGGGAAATCTGCTTAGTTTACGCAGCCCCTGCGTGACGGACTTTTTTAAAATAGAAATAGAGAATCTGTGATGAAAGGAGATACAAATGTGATATGCCAGCAAGTGGGAAATCTGCTCAGTTTACGCAGTCTTTTTCTGCATTATATCACATTTACCTTAAGGGAAATCAGCTATTGAGGTTGTACTCATGACGCAATTTTTGAAATTTTTCTTCAAATGTCCATCGATCCTACCCAAGAGTTGACGAAAATGAGGTCCGTTCAAAACTGTGTATATCTATAGATATATATATATATATATATATATATGTATATATATATATATATATGACTCTTACCGCTCTAGCGGTCGCAATTATTGTTTAATCGTTACCAAACTGGATATTTAGTCGTTTTATGTAAAAAGAAAAATCAAGTTCGTTAACGGCTGAAATCGGACAAGGGAAAGAGGTGGTTTAGAGGGGAGGATTTTTGAAAATTCGAAATATCGGTATTACTATACGTCGGATCGAAAAATTATATAAACCAATCTTATTGCAAATTAAATGTACTATAAATATTGTTATATACATTTATTCACTTTCTTAAATATTAACCGAGATATTTGCATTTTTCAGTTTTCAGCCATCAGCAAAACCGCCACTTCTACTTATGTTACATAAACAATACTCTGCTTCATAATAAATCACATTATTCGAAGTTTAAATACAAAAAAATGTATTCAAGAGACCTTTATTATACGAGATATATGTAAATATGTCCCGGTGACTCCCCCCCCCCCCGCCCTCTTGAGGTTTTGGACTACCAAAATTTGATTGATTGAGATAACAATTATTCTGACTCATTATTAATTACAGTACTAGTTATAGTAAATAGTTCTCAATAAAATTAATATGTTATATTCTGATATATTTCAGTAATTGTTTTTATTTCCGTGAGAGTAGAGACTAGGAGAAGCACTCCTATAAATACAGTTCAAATGGCGAAGATTTATGCCTTTTGAAGAGAGAGCAGAGTTATTGGCCAAATATTGAGGCAATTACAAATATTTAGTCAGAAGTAAGATGTAAATGGGTAGAACGTAACTCGTGTTACTAGCTCACACCTTTAAATAAATATAAATAAATAAAAATGTGTTTATTGATTTAGTTAAGAAATAATTGTATAGAAAATTAGTAAATTTAATACCATTAGGATATGACAGGAGCTGTATTTACAATATATTAGTTGATATTATTTAAGACCTAGAGTACAACAGGTCTACTACTATAAAGGTCATAATAACCTAGCTGTGGATTGCCCAAATCATATTAATCCTAATCATAAATACAATTCAGATTCATGATTCAGTCTAAACTGCTGGTTGCTGTCAGCACAGGTTGTATTTCGTCTCAAACCTAATCTGTATTTATGTACATTTTGCGTGAGGTATTATCAAATCGACATGAGATGTTCTTAAGACAAGTTTAGTTGTGTAGATAGATTTGGCGTGGCTAGTAGTGGCCTGAGATTGGTGGTCATTGCTAGGGGGGCTAATGGCCTGGCTCGTTAGGACAGTGACAGGAGCTTCCCATTGCACTCTGCACGCCTTTACAAATACAGCCCTTCCCTGTAGCTGTAACGGATTGCAACACCTTTCTCCATTTGGAGCTCTTCATTTTAAATCTCCGGGAAAAAGAAAGTCAATTTGGTATTGCAGTCACAATCGCGCGTACATTTTTTTATTTTTTGTGAAATAATTATACATAGCTTTAACATCTAGGCTTAAAGGCAATAAATGAAATAAAGTATGGACTTTGAATGAAGCTGTCTTTGTGAAGAATTTTATTAAATCAATACACTTAACTGTGCATTAAAATAGCTCCCATTCAAATTAAAATACACACTCAATAGATATATATATATATATATATATATATATATATATATATATATATATATATATGGAAGGGATAATATGTCTTTTTATTGCACATTCTAAATTGCTTGCTATTTTATACGTCTTGTGTATTCCAGCATTAAAGGAGTTATTCCTATTTTTAGTTTATCATTATAGTGGGTATGCCCCATCCTTCTTCTCCATACTTCTGTCCTGTGATGACATGCCACCCCCTGCTTGGTGGACTAGCATTACAAGCTCCAAATCCTAATTGATGAGAGAGAGAGAGAGAGAGAGAGAGAGAGAGAGAGAGAGAGAGGGAGAGAGGGAGAGAGAGAGAGAGAGAGAGAGAGAGAGAGAGAGAGAGAGAGAGAGAGAGAGAGAGAGAGAGAGAGAGAGAGAGAGAGAGAGAGAGAGAGAGAGGGAGAGAGAGAGAGAGAGAGAGAGAGAGAGAGAGAGAGAGAGAGAGAGAGAGAGAGAGAGAGAGAGAGAGAGAGAGAGAGAGAGAGAGAGAGAGAGAGAGAGAGGACAAATAGAAATTGAGACAGATAGAGCAGTAGCAGACATGTAAATACTCATTTTGGTCATCTCCAAATATCATCTCCAGGTATGATCGACTCACATTTGGGGACAATGTACCTCCCCCCCATTCTTTTGAGGGAAACCTGCTACTGCTGAGGAAGGTGAGGCGACCACTGAGCCACGAATGAAAAAAGTTCTCATGTGAAGCCACGTAATACCTTTTTTATCGTTCTTGATATGAAAAAATTCTTTAAATCGAACAATTCGTAATCTGGTAAAAAGTTAATGTATACTGGAAATTCAATAATTTTTTTTTGTTCAAATAACCAAGGAGTGTTAATAAATGTTCGTAAGACGTTACTTTTACAAAATAACCAGTTATTTATGCAATCACCTATAATGATTAGAACCATTTTTAGTTGAGCGATGCTGTAATTTGAGTAATTTCAACTTGGAGCAAATCATGCTGAGTTCAACGCACATTCTATTCTATGTTTTAAACATGGTACTCTAAATTTATGATGAGCACGAGTAAGGTATGCTGTAGATCAGGGGTCTCCAAACTTTCCAGCCTTAGGGCCATACTGATTACTCCAGTAAGTTCCGAGGGCCAAAACCATATTATCATTGGTGCTGGTGGTAAAAAATATGGATTCATTTCAAAAATTTGTTAGTTATTATATACTGAAGTTAAATTTTGTGCATATTATACATGTCTTTACTCATTACAATTCTGTGTTTCATTATCCAATTTATCACAATAACAATAAGCCTACAACAATGTTATGAATAGTTAGCCCATGACCATATCAATGTAGATGCCATATTAATAATTATTCAACATAAAATTAGAATACTTCAGTAAACTAAATTTAATTTCTATTAAAAATATGTTCTCTAAAAGGAGTTTTCACAAGTATGCTAGCTCTCCGCGGGCCGGACAAAATCTGTCCGCGGGCCAGATGTGGCCCGTGGGCCGTAGTTTGGAGACCCCTGGTCTAGATGCAAATAGGTTGTGAATAATTGGGTGTTAATTACAGAATGAAAACTATAAAATATAAATAACCTGGTTGATATTCAAGTAAAACAAGAGCTATATTTGACAACAATTGTAGGTTGACAACGAGATTAATTATACCGAGCTATTAGACCGGAAATAGTTGGATTTTTTTTTTAATTTTTCTTATTCTTTTTTTTTTTAAATTTTCTTATTACACAATAATTTTTTATGTGTTCTTCATATTGTATGGCAAGGCTCACGAATAAGAAAAATATTTTTTTCCGGGCCAAACTTTATTGAAATTGCCTTACATATACTGCTCAAAAATGACCAGGGATATTGGTTATTTTTTCTTATCCTATTAATTTTAATTAAATCGATCTTAATTAAATTTCTTTTTTATGGGGAAAAAATACAATAATTTCTAATAAATATTAATGATATTTATAATAAAAAAAAAAAAAAATATGCTAGGCCCCATACATACCACAAAACAGCCAATATCCCTATTCATTTTTGAGCAGTTTATTTCTTGGTATACTTGCCACCTCTTCAGGGGCTATCATGTAAGGCAGTTTCAATAAAGTTTGACCCGGAAAAAATATTTTTCTTCTTGGTGACCATTGACATAAAATATGAACATATTAACATTTTTTTTTTTATTTCAATCCTTTTCTAAACCTCCCACTCCTCCAAGCCTTTTCAAAAATAATAAGTCATACAGAACCTACAAATAAGAGAGATGATAGATAGAGGTTTATTAACAATAATTAATTATAGACGCGATTATTGACAATTTTCCAGTGATCCTAACTAGGAAATGACGAAAATGAGCTTCGTTAAAAATAGTATATATATATATATATAAACATACACAGAAGGTGTCCCAAGTTGTCGTGCCACCCCCTTAATAAATACCCTCCAATTATTACAATACAAGGCTGAGGGTGTGCCATAATTGTGAACCCCCAAGAGTCTTTCCATATTCAACGTCGTAACCTTCTCCAGTACTTCTCCAGTGACCGTAACTTTGGAATTACCAACGGAATGCACTACTGTTTATGGCGGATTATTTTAGAAAATGAAATTTTAAAACGAGTTTATATCGATGAAATCTTCAATTTAACCCACCCTTTCTTTACCTGTAAAATGCACAAACCTTTATCTCAGAAACCGTACCTATTATTGAAAAATGACCGGACATAACAGTTGTAGTCAACACAATTATCTTTGAAACAAGTCTACTAGGAAAGGAATTGATTCTGATGAAATACAAGAAAAATAAAAGAATTTAAAACGAAATAACGCAAAAGTATTTTTGAACGAATCCAAAAAAAAGTACTGCAAAAACATCAACATAACAAATAACGTTCTTAGAATTAATTTATTAACATAACTAATTACATAGAAATTGCTGGTCAGAGAAATACATTGTTCCACCTGCATAGTTTTGTGTGAAAGAAACGCTGCAGAATCTTCCAGGGAAGAATCATCTACCCACATTTTTTTGATAAAACATTAAACGGTACAGTCTTCAACCGCTTCCTAAATAAAGAATTTTTAAATTAATTAGAAGACCTAGCTCTGATGCAGATAAATGAAATATGGCTGAAGCTCCTTCCCACTACTCGATCATCAATAAGAGAAATGTTTGCCCATGGCAGTATCTGTCGCACATTGAGTGGCCGACCAACTGACCCCATCTGGCAGCAATGGATTATTTCCTATGGGGCGGGTCGAAGGCATCGTCTGTCAGAACAGGTGACAGAATATTGAAGGAATCAGATCGGCGATCAATTTAATTTCAGTAGTAGAAATGCACAGTGCCAAAAGGTATTTCAGATACCGCCTTTTGAAGTCCATAAATGAGGAAGGGGCATTATCGAACATTTGTAAATACTAGCTGTAAGTATTGTGCTACAAAAGCAAAACTGGTCTCTGATTTTTTACATTAAGCTTTGCAGGTGGAAAAATGTATTCCTTTTAGAAATAAGTACTAAGTAATTAGTTTGAAATAATTTAATTCTAAGAATTGTTTTTTAATTCTTTCAGGAATAAAGTTCAACATTTTTTTTTTAATACTAGTTTCAAAGATAATTAGTAGTTGTTGATTACAACTTTTATTTCGGGGCATTTTTTAATATAATGTGCCGTTTCTGAAATAATGATTTGAGCATTTTACAGCTAAAGGATGCGTTAAATCGAAAAATTCACACATATAAACTCCATATTAACAAAAAGCTGTTATATTATGAAGCATTTTCGGATAAAAAACCGAATATTATTCTCATTGAACATTTACGTTTTGAGATAAATACAAATACATGACGCGCTTGGGGAATATTCTGAATTAACGCAGCCCCTGCGTGTTGGACTTCTTTACTTGGGCTTGTTATTTCTGTTTGCCACTATTTAGATAATACTAAATACTATTTAGGAAAGAAAACTTCATTTTGGGGTAGCCAGCCATGATCTACGGCGTCATTCTAAGAATGATGGTGTTACGAGTGTAGATGTTTGACACTTCCATATCCTGCAACAGCAGTTTGAATGGTCCATCAACAGCTGTAGCCCCATTAGTGTGATGGGTACATTAGGACGACAAGGAGCTAAGTGTCCCTGACTGACCTATTCCAGTAACACAATGAGTGAGAGGGTAACAATGACGTCATGTAAGAGCTGTGCACGTCACAGCAGCTAATAGCAGCTCCATAGAGCTACTTCCGATGCCTCTCTGCTCTTCATAATTAGTAGCTACTTATGCAATACCATACTTGATCTACCTCGCTGGAGCCAACCCTCATCCCTTCACCAGCTTTCATATACTAGAATAAATTGTATCGACTTTCAATTTATAATCAACTAAGAACTTAACTCAATTAAGATTTTACTATCTTGATTCAAAAATGTTTATTTCACATTTACCATACTCGATATTTTAATTTTGCATTCAACAATGAATATCGTATTGGTTAATGACAGGCATCAAACTAGGAGCTGCCAAGAGTCGGATCGGAAAATGTTATGGATTCAATCTGTATATGCTCTGCAATTGTTGTCCTACACATTTTCCCGTAAGTGATATATTAAGGGAGTTATTCATAGTTTGTTCTTGAGCAGCCCCGTCATTCCAGGGCGTGGTACATCCACTTAGATTACGGACTGTGTGAGAGTGGGAATTCTGTTATAGTGTTGTATCTTGAGCTGGTTCCTTTGCCAACGTGTCATTTCCAATATTTCCTAAATGGGCTTTTATCCAAATGGAAACCCTACCTACATATAATTTATCTACATCGGAAATTGTAATATTCAGCAAGTGGGTGAACTGTCATTCATAGTAATGTGTGCCTTAAGCAGAGAGGTTAGAGCCAAGATGTACCGCCATGGTCGATTCACAAAAACAAATCCTCACTTGCATAACATTGACTTCTGAAATGGGATAATCACATAGGAGATTAGTGTCTTTAAGCTGTAGTATCTCATCATTTATAAACCTTTTCATCCTTTAATAAATTTACGACTAATAACAAAGCGTGTCAATAAATTAAAACATTTATGTTATATATTATAGTTCCAACAGATCGTTCAGTGTAACAAATACCACTTGGACCTCTGAATTATTGACTCAGAATATGGGTGTTCCTCAAGGGAGTGTACTTAGCACAACTCTATTTATTCCTGGAATGGACACGGTAAAGGAATAAATTCCATCAAATATCCAGTACTGTCTATATGTTGACAATCTACTAATATATTACAGGACAGCTTCTACTATCAACCCCTACTCTATCAAGAAACACTTGACAAGACACCATCAAAAATGGAAACAATTCCTAGAAAAATAGAGTGACAAAGCTGGCTTGACTTTCTCATCAGCAGAAACTCGAACCACAATATTTGCAGTAATAATTTAACTAATAAGCACATTAACATATAATCTGTTATACCACGAGCCAATTTATTAGAAGCTTAAGCACGAAGCATTGTTTTCATTAAACGTTTACTTTTGGAGGTACATGCAAATATATTGATTTCAAGTAAAATTTTACGTTTCGGACCATTCCCTTTAAACCATCCCATATATTATTAATGTAAAACATAATCATCGAAAATTATCTAATATCTATGACGGTAAATGGGAAAAAAATCGCCATATCGGAAGTACAATGGTGTATAGAAACATTGAAAAAGACTATTCAATTTAACTCAATATCCTGGGCATATATTTTAGCAGGATTCACTTTACCCTCCAGAACTCGTGTCAAATTGAGTCGCCTGAGAACTCGCGCGTGAGAATTTTTCGGCAACTCTTTTTTGATTTTTGTTTTTCTCCTCGGACAATAAGCACAAATCTGCGACGGAGTACTTGAACCAGAACACGTGGAGTTTTCATCTTGTACATTAGCAATCATCTTCATTTTGTTTCTTTCTAATAGGGTCAGTTGTGAAAGGTTGATCAGGTGAGGTTTGATAAGTTCCAGAGCCAAAAGAACAGTTGTCGGTAAATCACCAAAGCACTCTCTTGATGAGAACAACTCTAGTATTAAAAAAGAAATAAGTTCTATTAGAACTCGCTTGATGAGAAAAACACTCAGAATAAACCAAAACACGTTGCGCCAGAACTCACACTTAACTTAATCCTTTAATCTCGTTAGACATTGAAAGAGTTTTAAACAGCACATATAGCCAGTACTTTAGAAGAATTAGCTCTCTTGGCAGAGGCAAGGAGTACCTGTACCAAAATGTGCCATTTTTAAGACCAAAGTTATATCTCAAATCCGTTTATTAGGTACAAAAAATCAAAGATTGATAGTTGGTAGGACAATTTACATATTCAATCCAGAAAAGCCGTGCCCCTTTGAGAAGATAGCCAACCCACCGTTCCGCACTTCATCCTAAATGCCTTGTTTCAGCAGAGAGAAGAAACCACCTCCTGAAAAGTCTCAACATTCCACAGCAATCCATGGATCATTTGTTTGACCTTATACAAGAATAAAATAAACTACATATATGTTTTCATACTTAAAGCTCTTTACGTCAGAAGGGAAAAATACAACAATATGTTTAAAATAAAATTAATGTTTTATGTTTTTTTTTCTATAGTAATTTTTGTTTATAGTTTATGTTTTTTTGTTATTTTTTTTAAAGGAAATCTCTGTTTATGTTTATATAAAGAAAAGATAAACGAAAAATGTAATCATGAACACGGGCTGAACCCTTGCTATAGAATTGTTAAATTTTTAAAAGCAATAAAAATATTCATTCATTCATTCATTAACTTACTCCGGCTGATTAACCTTGTCCTGGCAACAGTCAATTGGTACTAATGATCGGGAGTCAACGAGGGTAGTAAGAGAAGGCTACAAGGTGTAGCTAGAGAGAGCAGCACTATCACCAAACACCTTTAATTACAGATATAACTTTTATCTGTGAGTATTTTGCTCAAGTCGCGAGTTCTCGAGGGTTAGGAAAATATATTCTATTAGTATAATGATGTCGATAATCGTCTTGGGGCTTCTTTATATTGAAACTAGCCGAGGTATTGTACATTGGCTACTGGAATGTAGTGCTACAGCCAGTACTGTCTTCTGCAAGGTGATAGCTTTCTCTCTCTCTCTCCTAGATCTAATTACTCCAGAGAGTCCTGGACCTCGCCAGTAGTCTGCCCGGATCACGTTCCTCTGCCTTTCCCTCTCCAGCTACAGATTGTAAATACAGTTAATCATAACCTACCATTATTACTAGAGAGCCAACTACAGTCCACAAAAAAAGAAGAAATACCACGAGGAATTTTTTAACTGCTCAAAACTATTAAAGAAATCGATCAAGTTGAGAGATTAAATCCATATAATACTTCCTGATTGACGGGAGAGCTTCATGAAAGGCCCAGATAATAACTATAGTTTATTATAGATTTTGCTACGTCTCCTAGCTGCTTCCTTCCAGCAAATACATCCATATCTCGGGTGAAACATAGCCAAGAACCCTACCACCTCTCTCTCTCAAAGATGGTATTTAGTTATGGCGAGTTGGGAAATGATCGAGAAAGAAAAACTACTTCTAGGTCTATATTTTCGTTTTCTAGAAAAAAATAATGAATATTTTAAAAAGTCGGCCACGCCAAGGCCTGCGTAAACTAAGCATATTTCCGACGTGTTAGTATGGCACAGCCATTGGTCATTTTAATTCACCATGTATTCCGTATTTCTCACGGAGCAAGAAACCTATGTAAACAGAATTTTGAATACAGTTCATATAGACCATATCTGACGATTATAATGGGGGAGGGGCTCTACTGACCCTGAAAACATAAAAAAAAAAAAAACACAACTCGTTTAGTGTTCGATAAGAAGAAAAAAAAAATGTACTTAACAACAAACGGCTTTACCGAATTTTATGAAACTCGGTAAGTGTATTACTACTAATCCAACTTTGATTTTAAGTGAGGAAAAATTATACAAGTAAACGTATTAAGTGGTTTTGCACAAATATTTTATAATCATTTCTGCCCCACCCTTCCCGTTATCATATGTTTTAATGCTTATAATTTTAGTAATCTAGTGATTTCCTCAGATATGTGAATTTTTTTAAGTCTCAAAAAATATATCACTTAAAAGAATGAACAATGGAGAGGTTTGACGAGTTATTTCTGGACTTTATTAGCTCTGCTTCATTAACATATGTTATATTTTACTGGGCATATTTAGTACCATTATGAACATACAGTTTGTTTTCCCGACATACAAAAGAGTATATTTAATAATGGTTATTACGTAAATTAAACAGCTGACATGGTTGGGCTTTGGACAGCTTTTGGAGGAATGAACTTTTATTCATCGATGGCTGGGAATACAGAATACTTTCTATGATTATGAATTATATCGTTAATACGGTACTGTGTGATTATGCCATTAAACAGAAGTATATGCACAAGAAACGGCTATTATCAAATTAGTGTGGACAGTGAAGTACAAACAAATACGTTTATTATTTACAAATCCCCAGCAATGCCGGGTACTCGGGTATAAAGACAAAACACTGAAACGGGAAAATGTAAAACTATTGTTCAAAGTAAAGTTTTGCAAAAACAAATGCCATATACATATATATATATATCATAATATCAAGTGAGTAGGACCTACGGACTGAAGACTTTCATCAAAATGACGTCACGAGTACAACCTCAATAACTGATTTCCCTAAAGCGGGAAGTACGCCTTAAATAAACCCGCGGGTCAGTATAAGAGCAGTAGTAGGTTGTTTGAGCTAATAAGGAAAGGAGACTGAACGGTGCACGTGCACTTTATGATGCACTTTCTCCCAATGCCAAGTGGACGGTCATAAACCTTGGGGCTGTGATGCAACTCTACCTTCCACACTGCTTATCATGACTGCTACACTTCCTCCAGATGCACACCTTCATCACTCCTCATCGGCTACAATTATAGAAACGATCCTGTAGCAATCAAAAAGCTGGAAGAAACTCCTGGCGTCCGCTTTTAAGGAGTAAAAAATAATGACCTTTCCCTCAATATATATGTACCAAACAATATTATTTGTGAAACAAAACAAGAACTACTTTTCCAAAAATAGTATAACACACAATCGTATAACAAGATACAGGAATATGCTCCAAACCGCCAACCACAAGCATAAATATTACGAGAAAAGCGTATCATTTTCAGGGGTAAAACTTTTACTGCTCTGCCCAAATCAAACGCATCAAACCTATTAAGAAATACACATTGTTTGAAAATACATTTTAGAGCTTCATGTATGTCGGATGTTTTTATACACAAGATGAATACTTTCAAAAACGTTCAATTATTAAATAAAACTACTAAATATTGGTTTAAAGTGATTTGTCACATGCATCACAACACATGTTTGGTACATTGGCACTATAAGCTGGGGACAGTTTCTCATTATTTATAAATCTGGTTATCCTTAAATAAATTTGCATGACAATAAATAGAAAAATGTATGCTTTAGATACATACGTATGGCGGTACTGAACGCAGAAAACAAGAGTGTACGAATAACTCGCCCAATACTTGAGTTACGAAAACATGCTTAGAGCAACCATTTTAGAGCAGCGATTCGATAACAAGATTGGTTCGATAACATTTTGCGAAACGGCTCATAATAATGGAAGCATTTTGAATTTTAAAAATCCCATTCTCTCCCCAAAAAAAATATTTTCGCTTCACAACCGCAAATTATTATTTGATGGCGTGATCGCAGTGAGTATTTTCATGAACCTCAAACAGGAAACTTTGTTACAATGAGAATAATGAGTGGCGTTTAATCTGGGAATAATGTGGTTCATGCTAGAACAGCATATTGCTAAAATGGCATGAGTTGGAATGAGGGTTTTATTCAAGAATGAAAACTAAAGAAATGCAAATATTTCCGTTAATATTAATGATACAGAAAAAAAAGTATCTCTTAATATTAATAATAGCTTTTATTTTCAATAAAATTCTTTTAATTTTTTGTTTGATCCTGCTTATAATAACGCCAAAATTTTGAATTTACAAAATTCTCCAACTCTACCCCCCCCCTCCCAGTCGGATTTTAGCTGTTAACGAACT
Source organism: Riptortus pedestris (assembly GCA_019009955.1). Classification (NCBI taxonomy): domain Eukaryota; kingdom Metazoa; phylum Arthropoda; class Insecta; order Hemiptera; family Alydidae; genus Riptortus; species Riptortus pedestris. Next base: position 195,072,527 of record CM032229.1, on the reverse strand, counting down.
CGATCTTTACTTTTGCATGAAACGCTTATCCATCAAGTTTAGTAACGATAATACAGTAATTGCGACCGAGAAAGCAGTAAAGGACAAATATATAGGTATATTGATATAGAGACAAGGTGGTAGATAGATATAAGGTGGGGAGATATTCCACCGGGCTATTGAATGGTGGGAGATATTCCACCGGGCTATTGTATGGTGGGGAGATATTCCACCGGGGTATTGTATGGTGGGAGATATTCCACCGGGCTATTGTATGGTGGGAGATATTCGAGCGTGCTATTGTTTGGTGGGAGATATTCCACCGGGGTATTGTATGGTGGGAGATATTCCACCGGGGTATTGAATGGTGGGAGTTATTCCACCGGGCTATTGTATGGTGGGAGATATTCCACCAGCGTATTGTATGCTGGGAGATATTCCACCAGCGTATTGTATGCTGGGAGATATTCCACCGGGCTATTGTATGGCGGGAGATATTCCACCGGGCTATTGTATGCTGGGAGATATTCCACCGGGCTATTGTATGGTGGGAGATATTCCACCGGGCTATTGTATGCTGGGAGATATTCCACCGGGCTATTGTATGGTGGGAGATATTCCACCGGGCTATTGTATGGTGGGAGATATTCCACCGGGCTATTGTATGGTGGGAGATATTCCACCGGGGTATTGTATGGTGGGAGATATTCCACCGGGGTATTGTATGGTGGGAGATATTCCACCGGGGTATTGTATGGTGGGAGATATTCCACCGGGGTATTGTATGGTGGGAGATATTCCACCGGGGTATTGTATGGTGGGAGATATTCCACCGGGGTATTGAATGGTGGGAGTTATTCCACCGGGCTATTGTATGGTGGGAGATATTCCACCAGCGTATTGTATGCTGGGAGATATTCCACCAGCGTATTGTATGCTGGGAGATATTCCACCGGGCTATTGTATGCTGGGAGATATTCCACCGGGCTATTGTATGCTGGGAGATATTCCACCGGGCTATTGTATGCTGGGAGATATTCCACCGGGCTATTGTATGCTGGGAGATATTCCACCGGGCTATTGTATGCTGGGAGATATTCCACCGGGCTATTGTATGGTGGGAGATATTCCACCGGGGTATTGTATGCTGGGAGATATTCCACCGGGCTATTGTATGCTGGGAGATATTCCACCGGGCTATTGTATTGTGGGAGATATTCCACCGGGCTATTGTATGGTGGGAGATATTCCACCGGGCTATTGTATGGTGGGAGATATTCCACCGGGCTATTGTATGCTGGGAGATATTCCATCCATCTCCAACCATTATCGCAAAGCCTTCATCCAACTTCCTCATATCCGCCATGTCAGTCATCATCTGCAATTTGTGGAAGGAAAGAATCATAGCTAATAATCATCATTGTTATTAACAGAAAAAAGAATGTCGTAATCTTGCCATTTTGGGCTAATTCTCCAATATTCTCTTCCAAGTGGCGTAAAGAGCTAAACTAAAGCCGTTCTATATTGGGTAATATGGTTGAAGACACACCTTTCACTGTCCATTATCGGTGCTTTGATGCAGCCGACACTACTCCGTCATAGTCATATCATCCTAGTGATAGCCCGTTTTACTAGAAATGCCACTTTTAATATTTCATATTACACACATTATTGGTATAGAACACATTGTTTTAATCAATATTAAACCTCAGTAAAGAAATTTGGCTTCAATGCTATATTTGCATCTTATCCTTACTGAGCACAATAAAACTATTGAAAGAAATAACAGTGTTCTGGCAATTGTGGCCAAATTAAATGAGTGTTTAAGGCTGAATTAACATTTGCTATTCTTATTACTAGGTGTTTATGTTTATATTGGTTTAGGAAAATAATTTTAATCTTAGCATTGTAAATGCCAAGATGGACGAAGCGTTTACTATAAAACAATATTTCCTTAAAAATTATTTCAATTTTTTACCAGTTTTCCCGTAAAGGAAATGAGCAGCTGAGGTAACTCATGCAGCGATTTTGGACAAAGTTCTTCAAGTATTCATCGATCCTATCTAGAAGATGACCAAAATGAGCTCCGTTCAAAATTTATATATATATATATATATATATATATATATATATATATATATGTGTGTGTGTGTGTGTGTGTGTGTGTGTGTGTGTGTGTGTGTGTGTGTGTGTGTGTGTGTGTGTGTGTGTGTGTGTGTGTGTGTGTGTGTGTGTTTGTGTCGTGAGTGTCTTTCTTTTACCGATTTATCAGTCGCAATTTTTGTTTTATTTTTACGAAACTTGATATATAAGCGTTTCATGCAAAGCTGAGGTTCAAGTTCGTTAACGGTTAAAATGGGAAAGGGGATATTTAGAAGGGGGGGGATTTCGAAATATTTCCGTTTTTATACGTCGGATCGAAGAATATGGAAGTTAATTTCATATTTAACCGGTTTATGGGAAAAGAAAAATTAAGTTTTCTAACTGATAAAATAGGACAATTGGAAGGTTTTTTTTTTTATTTTTTTGCACGTTTGAAATATCACGGTTATTATACGGCGGATCGAAAAATTGTCTAGAACCAGTCTTATTGCACATTGAATGTGCTATAAATATTGTAAGTTACATTTTTTCGTTATCTTGATTAATAAACGAGATATTTGAATTTTTTTATTTTTTAGACTTCAGTAAATACCCACCGACCCAACGTTTCCTCATGGCACTTTAAAAAGAAGGGATTATATCATTAAAGGTCTTATTCCGAGATTACATATCAAATATTGTTTTCCAGAGGCCTTTATATGGAAATGGTGTGGTGGCGTCATCAATGATGATTTTAATGAGCAGCCACTTCTATTAAGTCGATTTTTTTTTTGATTTTTTGTATTCGCTATACATTTATTCTCTATCTTGAATATTAACCGAGATACGTGCATTTTTCAATTTTCAGCCTTCAGCAAAGCCCCACTCTTGATCATGTTACATTAACAATAAGCTGTTATACTATGAAGCCCTTTACTTGAAGGCTAAATATCTGTTGTCTGACTGATATTTTTTAATTATCTTAATATTATATTTATTTATATTAATATTCACTTCAATTAATTAATTTATTTTATTTTATATTTGGTCCAACTCTTTCCTTTAACGACATTTTACCAACTTATAAAAAAATATAAGTAAGGAGCAAGACACCAGGTAGATAGCTAATAAACTACCCTTTGTCACCATTACTCGGTTGGAGGGAGAAAAAAAAGATTGAGCGTTGTTAAAAAACACAAATACAATCAACAATATATATATATATATATATTGAATAGGGAATTAAGGAGTCAGCTTTAGCCCAGTAATAAATATGTTGGGAGAGGCTGTGTTTGTGTTGGGGGGTTTGTCGTGGTTACGTAGAGTGGGGCAAGCTATGTGAAAGGCGGGCCTTTTGCCAACAGACCCTGTTATTTTTTAATCCTTTAACTTCTAAACGTGGAATCGTGGAAAATGTTATGTAAAGATAGTTTATCTGTGTCATTCTTCAGCTGGGACGGAAGTTACAAATGTGAATGGAATAGAGTGGGACCAAAGAGCTAATACAACTGGCTGGTAATTAGTGTGGTTTGGTCTCTCTTCCTACCTCTATGCACCCACACTCTCTCCTCTCTCTCTCTCTCTCTCTCTCTCTCGCGATGCACCCAATCTGGAATGCAGTCATTATGAAGGTCATATCTCTGTTTCGATCAAGATACTGCCTCAAGTTAATTAGAACAAGAGTAACAACATTATCTCTAAATCAATTACTCAAATGAATCCTTAGCCTTTATTTATCACATTTCACTTTAGCAAGCCATTATTACAATCATTAAAAAATGAAAATTTTGGTTTAAACTCCCAGTAATAAAAAAAACAAGGATGGTTAGCTATTAACTCAAGTTTGTAGCCATCTTCTCCATTCAAATTCCGTCACCCATATTATGACATCATCTCAGCATATATTCTTTATTTCCTACAAAACATTCGACTAGTAGAAGTGGGAGGTCCATAAAATCATAATTGATCACGTTACTACATTATGTGTATAAAACATAAACAAAAATCAAGGCCTGTTGAAAACAATATTTGGCATTTAAACTTGGAACAAGACGTTTCATGATATAATCCCTTATTTTTATAGTTCGATGATTAAAAGTTTAAGTCAAAGAACTAAAAAATGCAACTATCTTGGTGAATAATCAAGATAATGAAAAAACGTAAATAACAACATTTATTGAACATTAAATTTGCAATTAAGATTGGGATTATACACTTTCTCGATCTAACGCATATTGACGGAGATATCAAGAACTGGTCGGACTTCAGCCATTAATGAACTTGATCTTTACTGTTACAAAGAACGATTAAATATCGAGTTTGGTACCGATCAAACAGAAATTGTGGCCACTTGAGTGTCAACAGATGTACAATTATTGAAGGGTATTTGAAGAAATGTGTTGAAAATCCTATCAGGAGTTCAACCTGAAATAGCTGACTTCCCCTGAGGTAAATCTGCTAAAACGGCAACATTATAAAAAATATTTGCCAAAAGATAAACTATGAAGATTTAATTTCAAAAACCATTTTTTTTTTATTTTATATGATTTTTTTCTTGTTTGGTTGTCTAATGAAATTCGAAATATAATTATAGTAAGAGTTTTTGAACAAATCGATAAGGAAGGGCCAAGCTGCTAAATTTCACATCCGATATTAGTTATTAGATTTCAATTTTGAACGGACCTTATTTTCGTCATCTCCTTGCTAGGATCGATATGGAAATATTTCAAAAATCGCATCATGAGTACAAATTCAAAAGCATATTTCTCAGAAGGCCATTTTTAGCATTTGTCATAATTGGCTTATTCTTCTGCTAGTGGCTATAGCTTCTCCTATCTTCTCCATCATTTTTTTCACATAAGTTATAAGGGCCGTTTAAGGTCTGTTTTCAATATCTTTCAACCCATCATTCTCAGAATTCTAAGTTACCCGGGTTCGGCCGGGCAATCATTTGAGGCTGAATGATGATGGTATTTTTTTGATGGCTTTGGGTACAATATTTTCCCATCTAAATCCATAAGATGTATCTTTCTTTATATATAACATAATCATAGATTATCGTATTAACCATATTATTCATAATCATAGAAAGAATTCTGCATTCCGAACCATCTATGAATAAACGTTCATTTCCTGAAAATTGGACCAAAACACAATGATGACAGCTGTTTTATAAACGTAATAATCACTATTAAAAATATTCTTTTGTATGTTGGGAAAGTAAACTTGTATTCTTAATGGTACTAAGTATGTGCAGTAAAGTATAACATATACTAACGGTGCAGAGTTAATAAACTCCAGAAATAACTGGGTGCACCTCTCCAGCGTTTATTCATTTAAATTATATATTTATGGAACTTAAAAAAAATTCACATTTCTGAGAAAAACTCTTCATTACCAAAAGTATTGATGCTTATACTTGTAAACATAATCCAAAGTGAGGTCGAGAGGGGTGGGGCAGAACTGATTATAACATATTTGTGCATTCCCCCCATAATACGTCTAGTTGTATAATGTATTTCTCGTGTTACACTGAAATAGTTTTTCCTCACTTCAAATCCTAAGTGTATTTAGGCTTGGAGCAATAATTACCACAATAAATTTGACAATATTTGGGCAATAGTTGTTGCGTGTTTCAGCCATAACAAGGTAGTCAGGGGTTTCACCATTATGTCCTTAAGGTATTCCCATCTCTAAATCATTACGAGAAACCGATCTTCTCCATCTATTTCTATTCCCGTAAAGGAAATCAGCTATTGTGCTCGGACTCATGACGCGATTTTCGAAATTTTTCTTCAAATGTCCATCGATCCTGTCTAGATGATTACGAAAATGAGGTCCGTTCAAAATTATATATATATATATATATATATATATATATATATATATATATATAATTAGTCTGTTACCGCTCTAGCGGTCGCAATTTTGGTTTGATCGTTACCAAACTCGATATTTAACCGTTATATGTAAAATGACAGATCAAGTTCGTTAACTGCGGAAATCAGACCAGTGGGAGTATTGGTTTAGAGGGGGATTATCGAAAATTCTTCGGATCAAAAATTTGAATAATACCAATCTCATTGTATATTACATTTAGGTACTATAAATATTACATTTATTTCATATACTGAATATTAATAGAGATATTACCATTTTTCAGTTTTCAGCCTTCAGCAAACCCCCACTTATACTCATGTTACATAAACAATAGTCTGTTATGTAAGAAACCACATTATTTGAAGCTTAAATACCATAAATTGTTTTCAAGAGAAATTTATTATACGAGATAAATGCAAATATGTTATGGTGACCCCACCCCCATCCGTTTCTTAAGTTCTTGGACTACTAAAATTTGATTTATTGAGATAATAATAATTCTGGTCCATTATAAATTACAGTACTAGGTATAGTACTTAAATAGTTTTCAATGAAATTAATATGTGATATTCTGATATATTTCAGTAATTGTTTTTCTTTCCTGTAAGAACTTGGTACACCTGTTTGATTACGTTTCAGGTGCTTCCCGTCTGGAGGTTTCTTATTATCGTTTGTATTTATTCACTTGATGTTGACGGTGTTATTGTGTTACCGGTATGCAGATTTATCTATTGGTATACATCATAAGGGAAATTTTATTAGTTTACGCAGCACCTGCGTGACGGAGTTTTTTGTCTCCTGGGTAGGATCGATGGACATTTGAAGAACTCCTTCGAAAATCGTGTCAGGAGTACAACCTGACTAGCTCTAAGGGAAATCTGCTAATAAGGTAGTGTCGGCGGGCTGTTGAAGAGCTTTGCCGCAGAATGTTGATATTATACAAGCCGAATGGAAATGCGCTAAGCAGTCCCGCTGGCTGGTGACATCCGGAACCGAAGAAGCTGAGCCGGAAGGAAAGAGGATATTATGCAAGGAGTCCTTCATTGTCAGCAGCTATTTCAAGGGTATTTAAGAGCCGGATTAATTGGGTCTGTATTTCAGGCAAATCTGCCAGATCTCATATGAATGCCAACATTTCCGGTCTGTATGTGTTTTCTGTCAAACCAACTTTCACATTTTTTGCCCTGAACCCATTTGTATTTGGGGAATCAATTTATGGCTCAGACTCATCACAACACGGCGACATTCACATCTCTCCAACGGCCATTTCAGAAGAAAGCCAGAACCATGTCAAATAAAATCCAACTGATGTATGTCTGGGAAATCTGCAGATCAATAATATAAAAGTCAGTCCACTGTGTAAACTATAAACAGATTTCCCACATGAAGGTTTACAATAGATAAATCTACATACTGGCAACACCACCAGTATGTTAAGGCAATAAATACAAACGGGAATAAGAAATCATTCAGACAATTTACATGTTAATAATACCTATACCGGAAGCGACTGCATTGTAAACAAACAGGGCAGCCAACTTCGCAGCGATGAATAGACAGCATTATTCCAGACCGTAAAGATGAACAATTAATGAAATATATCTGAAAATAACATATTAATTTTATTGATAACCATTTACTATATCTAGTGGAGTAATTTGGAATGAATCAGAATAATTTCTTACTCAATCAATCAGATTTTAGTAATACAAGAACAAAAGAAGGGGGGGGGATCAACAGAACGTATTTGTTTGTATCTCGTTGTTGAAAATAATATTCGGCATTTAACCTTGTAATGAACCGGTTCATGATATAACACCGATCTAGAGCTCTAACAGACAAATATATATATATATATATATATATATATATATATTCCTTGCATAAAATATTTTGTTATATTATTAATATATTATAATTATTATTTTAGTTAAAGAATAGATATTGGTGACATATTACGACTTGGTTTTTAAGGCTGATTATATTATGAGTTTTTTTTTCTTCTTCTGTATAACAGTAACTAGGAGGAGTCATTTTTCTGTAGTTTTAATGGGCGGAGGGCGAAATGCTAGCCAGAGGAAAAGCTAATAAACATTGCTTAGTTTGAGGCCTTTAGATCCTGGTTTTGCCTGAAATACTTAAAAAATTCCGTCACAACAGGACTGCGTTGTCTAAGCAGATTTCCATCGTGAAGTTTTACATTAGAGAAATTTCGTGAGAGCCGAACAGCTACGGAAACGGCCGAACTAGCTAGATTTTAGAAAATCGCGTCATGAGTCCGACCTCAATAGCTGATTTCCCTTAAGATTAGATGCAATTATTATTTTATTAAATTGTAGCAAAATGATCATCAACTGAGCTAGCAGAGGACTAGCAACTGGCGGGATATGGGGGGGGGGAGGGTGAGGGATGGAGAACGAAACTTCAAAAATTCTTAATATCTCCGTTATTAGGCGTATGATCAAAAAATTGTATAGAACCTATCTTATTGCAAATTTAATGTTCTATAAATGTTGTTATTCAGGTTTCGGCCTTGAATAAAGACCCTTGAATAGGAGTATTAATGTCATGTTGACGAAAATCTGTTGTATTCCGATGCCATTTTCTTTGGCATATGATGAGTACAATAATTAAATATTGCCTGCCTTAGCCCTTTGTACATGTATATAAGCATGAATGAATCGGCTCAACGCAACAGGCAGACTGACTACATAGTCCAGGTTCTCTATGTGTTGTCCACATATTTCAAGAATTTTTTCTTTTCTTTCTCTTGCAAATGTTCTAAATAAAAATACTATATTATTATATTATACTTCACTGAACATAATATGTCCCATTATGAATATAATGTTAACTTTGCAGACATACAAAAGGATATGTTTCATATTGGTTATTATGTACTAGCTACCATAGTTGTGCTTTGGACTGGTTTCGGGTACTGAATACAATCCATGGTTATGAGTTATATAGTCTATGATGTTTTGAAGAAATAGAAACATACACAGGTGACGGGGGGGGGGGGAATACAAAACTCATGCACATAGTGAACCCTTACAAGACAAACACTCTTATTACTAAGATATAGCGAGCTACGCCTGGCACTTTAGCTAATATAATATATAAACTTATACTTTTAGACTTATAATATAATAAACCTTTTGCATGCTTTAGAGAAAGCTGCGGGAGGTATCTGATTATTGCCGGGAGGTATCTGATTAGCCAGTCTATTCTCTTCAAGCAATTAGATAGAATAGGACAATTATATATATATATATATATATATATATATATATATATATATATAGACAAATTTGTACGTAGCTCATTTTCGTCATCTCCTGTGCATGATCGACAGACATTTTCGAGTTGCGGTTGCTCCTCTACAAATAAATGTTATCAGGGAACAAATGACTGTTTATTAATTTGGGATTTAGTCATAACTTAAGAAGAAGCTGTTTATTTTCTTCAATCAAAAGGATTGTGGCCCGTTACAAGTCAGTGTCAGAATGGACATGAAATGGGGTTATATTTGATGGACGACGAACCCTCTTGGCAATGTAATATTAGGTAATGCCGTAAAAAAAGTCTATCACGCGGGGGCTGCGTATACTAAGCAGATTTCCAACATGATGTTTTACAATTCACAAAATTTGACGAGAACCACACAGTTAAAGAAACGGCCGAACTACAATAGCTGTCGGAAACCCACGACTAGGACCGAATTAGCCGATCTCATCTTGTCCGTTACATGCACACAACTATTATAAATGCAAATATCTTGGTTAATATTGAAGATAGAGAATAAATGTATATAACAATATTTATAGAAAATTTAATTTGCACTAAGAATGGTTCTACTCAATTTTTCGATACGACGTATAGTCACGGAGATATTTCGAAAATCCCCCCTCTAAACCCCCCTCCCACTAGTCCGATTTCAGCTATTAACGAACTTGATCTTTATTTTTACATAAAACGTTTAAATATCGATCAAGCAAAAATTGCGACCCCTAAAGCGTTAACAGACAAATATATATATATATATATATATATATATATATATATATATATATATATATATATATATATATATATATATATATAGCTGATTGCCCTTAAGGGAAATTGCTAATAGGGATTCGCAGCGATATTTGGTTCGTTCGTATCCGGATTCCTTTTGTTACCATAGTCCGTGTTGTATATTAGGACATTTCCCTTAAGCCCTTCCAACCTTTGCTGGACCTCGAGGGTGTAGCAATATTGATTTGGCATTATCTTCTTTTAACCCTAGAACTACCAAGGGGGGGGGGCTCCTCGAGCCCACAACTTTTTGTTTTTGTTCCCTATCACCCAATTTTAATGGGATATTTTTGATATTTTATGTATCCCTCAGAAAAACATCCTAGAGTGAGGGCATAACAATAAAATTAAATAAAAAAATTTCTATGTTGTGAAAAATTTTTTTGACGTATGGGCTCGAGGAGCCCCCCCCCCCTCCTTGGTAATGCAAGGGGTAGTTATACACTTAAGTACCAAGGGGGGGGGGCTCCTCGAGCCCACTGATATTTAATACTACTTTTAACTAGTAATTCAAGTGTTATTAATTATATTGCTCAAATAATAATTACTTTGATGTAATTTTAACTTACACAAACCTTCTCAAGTTTTTTTTTTCTCAAAAAAAAAATATTTTATCCCCATATAATTTTTTTTCATATAAAAATATATTACTGAGATGGTTATAATTATTGCTCCTGATAGGTACTTTTTTAGAAAAGAGAAGATTTTCTAGGTTGTTCCCAACTAGGGGAACAGTTAGTCCATGCTGCATCCTGGATAAACACTCGGAAAAAAAATTATTGTGCAAAAGCACCGATAATTGCATTACGAATCTGATAATTAGATTTTCTTAAATTATTATTCTATTATAATGTTATAATAACTTAGATATAGATAACTTTTTATTCTAACAATGTTTAGATATGTTCCTCCAGTAGAATAAAATTACATTTAATTTAAAGTCATCCTTTTTTCCCCATCCGAACTTTTTTTTTTAATTTATTTTTATTTTTGTATTTAATTTTTTTTTTCAACAGGTGTCATAAGAAACGTTCATTAACATAATCCAATAGAAATAAAAATTTTAAAAAAATTATAGAACCAAAATAAAAGGTTTTAAAGGTTGTGGGCTCGAGGAGCCCCCCCCCCCTTGGTAATCCATGCGACCTGGGAGAGGTCGGTAATACTAGGGTTAATTTAATAAGTTATTTAACCAATTGGAAAATCGAAACTTAGGAAAATTTCTCTGACCATTTAATTCTCTATCATTTGACTTATTAATGACGGAACAAAAGCAAAACATTTTAAATCGCTACGATTTAACTTACAAAATACAGAATGAACGATTGGTAAAATGTTGATTCAACACTCATAGAACTTGTATCCAAAGAGTTTAATATCACTGGTAACTTGGACTATGCACTTACCGAGTACGTAAGAACTAATAATTTGTAGAGTATTATAGGTAATGTTTCGACTACTTTGACAAAAGCATGTAAAAAATCTTTTAAAATTAGTAAAAATTAACGGCACCAAGGTGAGATGATAACTTAAGCAATTTAAGGAAGCAAACTAATAAACTTTGTAAACTTTATCAGTATACTAAAAATGATGAAACTTTACGAATAACAAGAAAAGAAATGTATTTAAAACATAGACAGCTCTATAAACAAACCATACGTAAAAACAAATTAAATTCTTGGAAGCATTATTGTAGCAATATACATCCCAGCCAAATATGGGGATCGACTTACAAATTTCCTGCAGGAAAACTAAAAAACCAATTTTCATTAAATACCTTAATAAAAGATGATGGATCATACACGTCCTCGATTACAGATACTTATGAATATCTATTGAATACACAGATAAAAAGTGATGGCCAAAGTGCAGACAATGACCAACATAAACAATTTAGATTAGATGCACTCGTAAAACCAGAAACTCAGAATGACTTGCCTTTAACTGACACAGAAATCACTGACATTATAAACAACCTAAAAATAAATAAGTCACCTGGAATTTACGGGAATACGGGTGTTATATATAAGCAAGATTTAATATATTTCCAAAATTTATTAAATATATGTACAAAGCTGTTTTAAAAAATGAACTTTTCCTGATAAATGGAAATAGTCAAAATTAATATTTATTAATAAACCAGAAAGACCTAATTGTACTGCCTCCTCTGTACGTCCCATATCACTAATCCCTGCAGCTGGAAAGGTACTGGAAAAGATACTTTATAGAAGATTATCACACTTTTTGTACTCTCATTCGTTAATGCAACCAAATCAATTTGGATTTACGCCCCAAACATCTAGCACAGATGCCCTTCAGAAAACGTATACATTTATTGAAGAAGCATTGAACGTCGGTAATCATACTGTTCTAATATCATTAGATATAAAAGGAGCATTTGATAACGCTTGGTGGCCCTCAATCTTACTGGCCTTACGTAGACTAAATTGCCCTCTTAATTTATATAAACTAGTTCGAGATTTCTTTCAGAACCAACAATTACAACTCACAAAACAGAAACTTTAGGTACTCCGCAATGAAAAATGAAATGAATTACCTCGTAACACAGAAATCACAGCTTTTGCAGATGACATACATTATTCTGATAAAATCCAAATTATTTACAGAAATTCAAGTATTAATTATTATAATTAACTGCATTACTGTCTTGTGGGCAAAAGAGCACAAACTCCAATTTAATACTAACAAATGTAATTATATTATTTTTTATAAAAAACGATCAATTCCTCTTCTTACCACATGCATTCAAGGCCAACAAATAAATAGGGTAACTACATTAAAATATCTGGAAGTAATTTTTGATGAAAAATTAAAATGGAACACACATATTGACCAACTACAAAACAAACTGATTAGACTTATACATAACCTCTCGTATGTTTCAAAATTGAAATGGGGACTCCCATCTCAAGCATTGCATATAATGTATAAAGGAGCTATTTTACCCGCTTTGACATACGGACTAAACATCTGGCATCATGGACTAAACAGACAATACAATTTGAAAAAACTACAGAGAGTACAAAGATTGATGGCCCTAAAAATAATAAAAGGTTATAAACACTATCTTATGACGCAGCATGTGTATTAGGTAAATTAATAAAAAATAGATCTGATTGCAAAGCAGTACGTAACTCAATTCTCTCTTTTGAAAACCTCAACAGCCAACTCGAACTGCCTGAAGAAATAGAAAGAGATATCCATTATAAGGACTGGCTCCATCCGTCGTTATATCCAAGTATTTGTTTAAATCCCTACAATAAAGCCGAAATAAGCATTTATACTGATGGCAGTAAGGATCAAACCCGAGTCGGTTGTGCTTTTGTAGTTTTTAAAAGAGATGAACTAATAGAAATACAAAAATTCAGACTTGGAAAACTGTGTACCAATAGTCAGGCAGAAAAAATTGCAATCTTAAATAGTTTACTGTACATAGACAACGAACAACCTTCAACACACATCCACATTTACACTGATAGCCACAATTCTTTACAATCACTTCAGAATTATACAATTCATGATCCTTGGGCAGACAAAATCAGACAGTTACTTACGAGACTTAAACAAAATAATATACACATACACTTCAAATCAGCGTCAAAAAATTCCAGAATGCTACAGCAAACTAACAAAAACACAATTATTTACTGACATAATTAATACACAGCAACAGAAATGGAACATCTAAAACTATTTATTCCAGACATTAAGGAGTACTTAGGACAAAAATTAATATCAACAGACTATTATGTGACACAATTATTTACAGGACATGGAACAAGAAACTCTTATTTTAATCGTTTTGGTCTAACAGATCAACCAAACTGTTACTGCGACTTTACTACTGAACAGACTTACAGACACTTGCTCTATGACTCCAGACTACTAACGGACCAAAGAGAAAACTTTAAAACCCAATTAAAATGCCGACATTATAATTGGTCTGTTGAGGAAAAACCTTTATATTATAAACACAATAAACAATTAAAACAATTTGCTGGAGAAATGTATTACTACCTGAACTATTTAAAACTGAAATACATTTAAATCAATTAATTATTCATCATTGAATCCCAAATTTGTTACTGCTTTTCTTTTTTCTTTTACTTTCTGTTGTAAATAATTTTATTTTACAAATATTTTATTTTATTCAGAGTTAAATAAAATGTTATGTATCAATCACACTTTATGTACAAATTGTTGTACGGGACGTGTGGTTAATAAACTCCCTTCCTGTAGGCTTACTTCAACAAGGAACACACACACACACACACACACACACACACACACACACACATATATATATATATATATATATATATATATATATATATATATAGAGAGAGAGAGAGAGAGAGAGAGAGAGAGAGAGAGAGAGAGATACATACATGTATTGGTCTGTTAACCCTCTAGCGGTCGCAATTTTGGTTTGATCGTTATCAAACTATACATTTAATTGTTTTATATAAAAAGGAAGATCAAGTTCGTTAATCGGACCAGTGGGAGGGGGGGGGATTTGTATCTCCGTTATTATAAGTTAGATCGAAAAAGTGTATAGAACTAATCTTATTGCACATTTAATGGTCTACGAGTATAAATATTTTTCTTTATCAGGAATACTAACCGAGATATTTAGATTTTATAGTTTTCAGCCCTCAGCAAACCCCCACTTCTACCCATGTTAAACTAACAATTCTCCGTTATGTAATAAACCATGAGCTATGAGTGGGTTAAATGTGAGTGTCCTATCCTAAGTCTCGTTAGTACAACTTGGTCTCGTCTATTGTCACGTCTGGTGGATGGTCACTCCCTTATACAAGGCTTTATTCCTCGCAGGCAATTTTCTGTTGCTCTATGCCAACATTTTTGCAATTCCTTTAATGATGTTTGTAGTATTTGCTAATGTAAGTCTGGTAGGGTCAAAAACAAGTTGAAGAGTATAAGTGAGAAGATTGTTTCTGGGTTGCATGTTTGGCGAGTTTGTCCACGTCGTTTTCACGTCCAATGTAATTCTTGTCGTCGAACCCACATCGTTCAATTATCATCCGATAAATAGCAAAAATAATTAAATCCCTTAATCGTACGTGTCTCGGTGTTAGGTTGTGCCTGTCTGTTTAGTAGCGATTGATAATGATATTGATAAGAGGGGCTTAGGATGTGGCAGTGAGAGGGCTGCGAGAGGGGTGGGGATGGGAGTATATAAGGCAGCTGCCTCACCCCTTCGATAGTACACACCTCAACACTCAACACTACTCTACTGATATGAACAAGGTATGTCGATAACTATTCTACTAGATCAGCATTCCACTTCACCTCTATCAACGAGTCCCACTCATTTACGCAAATATGCACAGCTCAGTTCTTAAGTTGAACTTACCGATAGCCTTGTGTATGTGACAAGCAAAATTGGTCAAATTTTTATATTGATTTATACAATAATTTTCGGACAAGATATCCTCTCAGTGGAATGTAAATATTTCTAAAAAATTGTAAACGAAGTCCGTCAGGCGTCCGGTTAGCCACGTGCTGGTATGGCACACTTGTGATCACATCTTAACACATATTCTCTATTTAATTGTAAAAACCCAATAGTTTGAATGTGGGGGGGGGGGGGTTCAAAACGCACAAAGCAAGTACAAATAACTGGCTTAGTACATGATTTACAAAAAAAACGCATAGAACAACAATTGTAAAAGGTCAATAGTATAACATGACCGGCTCTATAATATTTTAATATCCGTCTCATAATTACGGACTTATTTTGAATTTTCCAATCTCTACTATTCCACGTCATATTTCAACTAATAACAAATATGATCTAGTGTTGACTGAAATGGCTAAATATCGAGTATGGTAGAGATCAAACAAATATTTTCGAGTAAAGAACGAAAAATCTTAATTGGTGACGTATTTGAATTTGCCTGACAAATTAATAGTTCAATGAAAACCATATTTGGTCTGTAATGAGGCGGTCTATGATGTAACAGCTTATTATTAATGACATGAGTAGGAGTGGGCCTTTACTGACGACCCAGAATTAACATGATTAAACTAATCTCGGTTAATATTCAAAATAAAGAAAATGTGAATATTAAAACATATCTAGAACATTCCATTTTCAATAAGATCGATTCTATCAACAATGTAACAACTCGACGCAACGAATCGATTCTAACACTTCAACGCATAATAACCAAGACATTAATTAATTTTCGAAATTCCCCATCTAAATCCCTTTCTCAATGGTGGGATTTCAGCCGTTAACGAACTACATCTTTATTTTTACATAAAACGTTTTAATATCGAGTATAGTAGCTATCATACTCAAATTGTGACCGCAAGAGCTTAACACACACACGCACACACACACACACACACACACACACATATATTTTGAAAATTTTGAACAGATCTCATTTTCGTTATCTCTATGGTAGGATCGATGGAGGTTTGAAGACATTTTTCGAAAATCCCATCATGAGTAGAACCTCAATAGCTGATTTCTCTTAAGGGAAATCTGCTAATAATGTTTAATGGTTGGGGGTTGGTGAAAGGGGTGGTGTAGAAGGGTGGGGGAACACTATATACAGCAATACCAGATGCTCCTAGCACACATTCACGTTGGAGCAGAGACTGGCCATATAGCAACAATGTACAAGGTAGGCACTATATACTACCATACATTTATATACAAAAATTGACAAAAGTAATTGAGCTATATTTAAAATCCTAACTGTAAATTTCTTCCATCTCAAATAAAATAACGGTCCCTCCTTACAGAGGTATTTAATCCATTAAGATATATTATAATTAAAATTGGCAATCATCAAAACCTCCAAACATTTTTTTAAGAGCTTTTAAGTATTTTCATGACTCAGTAATTTACGAAAAAAATGTTTTGTTTTTTTTACATTTGAAACTATGTTTAGTTTCAAAAAAAAAAAAAACCTGACTAAATAACATTCGTTAGCCAAAACAAGCGAATTTTTAACCTATGAAAGGCAAATTAAACGTCATAAAATTGAACTTATGATTTCCAATTTTTCATTTTTTAATATAATTACCTGATTTGAGATATATATTGTGTGATATTCCAAATAGTTCTATGTCCCTGTGTACTAAATACATTTAGCCACATGCTGCTGGTTTTCCCTCCAGAATAGGCTGCTTTTGGCGCGCAAACAATGCTCCTTTTACAATAGAATAGAACAATGAAAACACGGAAGGAGCACGAAAAGTGAAGTTAATCACCTTTCCTTTCATTTACATGACCGATACACTTTCCTGCACTTATGGCGGGCGACATTTATCTTACGTCATAGCACATGTTTCTCTGACAACAGGCATCACACAGTCCCACAGTACAGGCTTGCACCTGATTGCATATGCAGTTGCACCCTAATATATATATATATATATACTGTATTACTTTATAAGAGGAGCCCAGTTCTAACTGTGGACTCACTCAAGATTTTCTTTAGTTATGGCCCCGAGCCAACTCAATGGCTGGACATTTATGTTTTCATCCAGTTGCCGCTGAATATGGGAGGGTAGTAGAGTAGCGAGTCTAATAGAGGAGTTGCCATCTTAAGTCTGTCTATACCTAGAATACGGCAAGCTGGCCACGTGACATCTGACGTAAAAATGCTGATGCGGCTGGAACATATTTATTTGGGAATATCCATTTACAATATATAGTAAACATCGCCAATCACCTTCTCTTCGAAATCCTCAGTTTTATTCCTTCATATACGAGTGTATTAATCCATTCGTATAACAAGAGTCTGGAATCAGCTGTTCCTCAATGCGAAAATACCGTTTTTGATGTTCCCGCCGAACGGAAGACTTGGAGATTGCGGTTTGCTAATGGATGAGAGTGGATAACCACAGCTGACAGAGGAAATAACTCGGAGATTGGTGGTAAAGCCATCTCATCGACAACTCCCAACCACGCCTCAATATCGGATGAGGTTGCACATTATTGGTTCTACTTCATCAATGATACGCTAATAGCACACCTTGGCCACTTCTAGAGGAAAGAGCGAATTGCTAAAGCAACAACCTGCAAAGAGAAATCCGCCTTGTACTCCATATTCGCATTCAAACCTACTCAAAAATCAATTATAAACAAAACAAAATATTGAAATACAAATTTCCTGAGTGAAGACTTACTGTCTCAGACATTCAAAAGATATCTTGAGTCGCTTGCTTGAATGAGCTGTTTGATATTAGCTATAATTGCTTGTTTTAAAATACATTAAATAATTTACCATACAATTTTGGTCAATTTTCACAAAAGATAAAATATTTTTGCATCTAATCCTTACTGAGGATGCAATTAACATATTTGATGCACAAGAAATGACCTTCAGGTCTTAGCTCAGCTTTCTTCATTAACCTTTTTTTGTAGTAAGTGACGTTTCTCCCTCCAAAGCACGCTTTAAAATTATTCCTCCGAGTCAATATAAGAATAAATCTTCACAGTAGAATAAAAAAAAAACTGCTTATTACAATCAGCCTTAAACCAAGTGGCAATTTGGCGGGCAATATCTGATCCCTAAACATGGCAGCTTCTATTGGCATCGCAGTTTCTGTATTCTCGCCTCGACATTTATTCTTGTATTGACTCTGAGGAATAATTTTAAAGCATTGTTAATGCCCAGGAGAGCGAAATGTATCCTATTACACATAAGATAATAAAGACAGCTGAGCTGAGACCTCTAAATCCTTTCTTTTGACAGAAATGTTTCTACTTCTCTGTGATCTAGATGATCTTATATATGTAAGCGGTGATATAGTGAAACATGATAATAATGAGTTTGTAGAAAGCTGGCCTTTAATATTGCAAACTGAAATGGGAGTTGGCATTGACAAGAATATTTTGGATAATGAGATGATTAGCTAACTGCTCTCACTAAATTATACTTGAATGGAAACATGATTCTGGAATTCTATTGTCGTCCCTTTCATCTCGTGCCGCTTCTTTCCATTCATATCCTTGCACATATTATGGCTTGACTTTCCTTCCTGAGTAACAAGTTGTAAAGTTCCTTAAACGAGTGGTCTCCCAACCCTGCTCGCTCGGAGTATTTGTCGTTACAAAGACAGTGCCACAATACTTGGCAAATCCGTCAAGCTATTCTCAGCTTGTAGAATGTCATCAAAGAATACCGTATACGATTTTTGAGAAAAGTTTGCTATTCTTTCTGCAAGTGTTAACATCCACAGCAGGTCCTCCTTGGCATTCATACTTCTCAGCAGAGCAAGTCTCAAACAAACTTATTAGGTCTCAAGAGATTTCAGAAATTTGCAGAATTCTGCTGCAGCGAGCTTGTTGAGGTTGTTTTCATACAAAGCATTAATTCAGTTTTCACTTTCTACATTCCCTTTTGCTCCATATATCTGTATTTTTATATGTACATTAGATTTAATATGCATTATAATAATCTGAAATAACATCAGTAGTAATATTCTTACACTCAGTTCATCATAAGTGTCTTTTATTTTCAGAATGGCTCATCACCATCCAGAGTTCATTTTGAATACATTATCAATCCTAGATATAATTACTTGGCAAAATAACTCGTGATCTTTGACTAAGTTTATTATTTCACCAGACTGAAGCAACATTATAAACGAAAATAGTTGAACTCTATAAAATTCTATTTGATGATTGGAATGCATCTGTAATTGGTATAACATAGATTGATAGATTGTACAAGCAGGAGCCTCGTGAATAAAATGTGCATAATGAGTGAATAATTTTCCGGTCAGGTTGCTCATCAATGTTAACTGCTGCATGTTTTCAGTCGAGTTGGACGATAATTGCAGCCATTAATTGACTTCCTTGAGGAAGGAACAGTCGTGCATTAGCCAGCCTGCATATCCTTTCCGGTCCCCAAACTGGAAATACTGCTTCAGACAACCGCCTTCTTCAGCCTTCCTCCGACTAACAATCAAATCATTTAGATCCGACAGATTTTATTTAACCATTCCGAAATCCAAAGGTATTTTCTGCTCCAGACCTATAGAGCCTTAATCTATTTCTTTTCTTTATTAGACAAAGTTTGTTTACTGTTGTATTTATATTTACCATTTGCGTTCCTTGAGAAAACCTACACTCTTGGTATAATCAGTAAAAGAAAATATCAAACGATTTTTTTTACACATCAAATCGAAATGAAAAATACTATTTCCTCAATACACCTACCACTCGTTGGTATTTTTCTTTTTATAATATTCTTCCTTCCTGAAAAGTCTTTATTCTAAAGTTGTTTTAAGTGCGTTAGCTAATTCAGCAATCGTGATTCCAACCTGACATTCTAATAATAATTTGATCAGAATCGACTTTTTCTTGTAACCGGAATCTAAGATGGTTATATAATAAACAAAACAGTTTGGGTAAGGAATGACACCTGCTCGACTATAACCTGTTGGGGCCGTGATGAGGCTCAGGGAATGAGTGACTCACGCTTTCCATGACAACGATTGCACTTCGGGTAGGTCGATTCAAGTTTACGACTTCCGTTTCGGAACACGTTTACAATTCAATCCATGCCACAATACATGGAATGGATATAATTATTTTTCATTTCAACAATTAGTCTGTGAATTACACATGAAATACTTGTGACCCTTACACACATGTTGAACCTTCTACTTGAATGGTGTATATTTTTGAGAAACTGTCTCTAAACAAGGATCTCAATGGTAACGCACAGTTTTGATTTAGACTGGCTTCAGTGTCTAATTCTTTAATTGTTTGCACAGAGTTCCTAACTTCAACAACCCGTTGAATGTTGGGGAGCGATATTCAATAGGCCCGGGGAAACGATGCTCATACTCGCTCTTTGACTCATGACATTGATTCTATTCTATATTTCTGCTTTATGCTGCCTGTTTTCAGCAAGACTCCTAGAATATCTCACATTGCTCTAACCACAGGATTCAATTTTGTTTCAGTTTCTGCTTGTCTCACTTGCCTGCGTGGCACTAGTTGGAGGAGAAGGAGAAACTCAGGGGAATAGGAACACCAGAGGTTATGACCTAGGAACGAGGTAACACATTGAATATTTCTCAGTTATAGAGTCAAAATTCACTTGTAAACACAGAGTTTAGTCTCATAATCACATGTCAGTTCATATTTCATTTCATCTCATTGATAATCGAGGTTTGACAGTCAGTTTTCCAACTGTAACATTTCTTGAAAGCTATCTCTGTTCTTTACGGAAATAGCCAGATCTAATGAATGGCTCTGATCAAACCATGATATTAGTGTACTTCTGAAACTAGAATATCTGTCCGTCATGTCAGTATCACGGGTACAGTAGGGCACATGTGTTAGATATTTTGTTAAAGAGCCTTCATTTATTTCAGTGGAGGTGGTAACGATTACGGAGGTGGATACAGCTATGGAGGAGGATCAGGACACGGTGGAGGAGATGCAAGCAGTGGAGGATACGGAGGAAGCAGCGGGAGCAGCTATGGCAGTAGTGGAGGACACGACTTCAGCTCTGCTGGCAGTAGCTCTGGAGGATACAGCTATGGAGGAAATGGATATAGCACTCTAGGCCACAGCAGTGGAGGATATGGACAGGAGTTGGGAGGACATGACTTCAGCGGAGGAAACAGCCTCGGGCATGACGGCAGCGAAGGTGACTACAGCGAAGGACATGATGAAGAGAGCAGTGGAGGAGACAGCTCTTGGACACCCATCGAGACTGGGCACGGAGGATACGGAGGAGGTTACGGAGGAGGCTACGGAGGAGGCTACGGATTCGGAGGACTGGGCAACCTCAACCTCCAGTTCCACCAGCCACAATACAGCGAAGTGACCAAAGCTATTCCAGTCCACAAGACCCTCCAGATCCCAGTTCCTCACCCCATCCCTCATCCAGTAGCTGTCCCAGTTCCCATCAAGATCCCCCAACCTTATGCCATCAAGATCCCTGTACCAGTGACTGTAGAGAAGGAAGTCCAAGTGCCAGTAGAGAAGATCGTTCCTTATCCAGTAGAGAAGCCAGTGCCCGTCAAGGTGGTCAAGAAGGTTCCTTATCCAGTTCCTAAGCCATACCCCGTCCCGGTCCCTGTCTACAAGGTCAAGTATGTCTACCACACTATCAAGAAGCACGTTGGACACTACGACTAACCAACCTTTGACACTTCCTATTGTTCTGTTGTTGTTGTTAAATTATTCATAAGACTGGGATCACCTGTAAATATTTTTTAATACATTTTATATAAAACCTTAAACATTATTTTCTTTTAGCAAAATCCTTGTACCAACACAATCTATGCAGGTTACACTCAGTCCAGAGAAACTAAACCAGTTTCAATCCAAGCATGAATTTTCTGAGCCAATACAGAGATCTTCAATATCTGTTGCTATAATATTTGGCGCCCAAACAAAGCTTTAAAAAAAAATCCATATTGCATATATGTTATTATTAAAGCGTAAGATCTGTTTACACTCTACTTAAAGCTTTTATTTCGTGTTAATAAAAAAGGGTGTAAAAGGATTGTGTAATAGAAAAGGTTCCTCGATAAAGATTTAGATGACTATTAAATACTGGGTATTAGAGTCGTTAGAAGAGTACTGACACAGTTTAGTTGGCATCAGCTGGTATTCTTCGACCAAGGAGCCCTAGCTTCTGCAAGTCCTCCCTCGGCTTATCCAGACCTACTCTCCCAGCCCAAGTCTCTTCACTTCACTTCACCTCATACTCATAAGAAATCATTTTAAACAGGCAATCTTGTTTCTATTTCTCAGTATGACTCAACTACTCCAGTCTGCATATTTCGATATCCATAGAAAATCGCCTTTGAGAACCATAAATAAGCCCTTCCTTCTTGTTGTCGGCCTGCGCTCAACACACTCACGAATTCGAATAACTCATGACAGTTGAAGAAGAGGTGTTTACAAGTTTCATCTGTTGAATATTCTACAGCCTTATTCTTCTGGTATCTGCCAAAATCTACAATTTCTGTGCCGAATTACTATGGGAAGGGGAACCATAATTGTCAATTACCATCATAAAGTATGATATTCTTATGGCTAACACTGAATTTATTCATTTTTAGAATACACTAACTGCCACTAAATAATTTATGACTTTTTTAAATGTTTTCTATACGCGACAGTATAGTCTTTATTTCCTCAATCATTAACAATAATACGAGGTATATAAGTAACATTTTTTCTCCTTTTTTTGAACTTTTATATTTAAAAATAAATAAATAAATATAAGTATTACAAAGGACAAATGAAATTAACAATTATGTAACTACAAGTAATAATAGTAAAAATGAAAACATTAATAATGTAATAGAAATAATAAAATTGATATTTAGCTGAAGTTTAAAGGTATCAGTCCAGCTCAAATGTCACCAATTCCTAGTTGTGTTCAAACAATGATTGGGGTTTATCAGCTGGCCAAGCTGCCTTCTCATCAATTATGTATTTAATTAATGTCGTCCTTTATCTGTCATAATGTCTACAAGACTATTGAAATTAAATGGTCAAAAGTATGGTCAATTTCATTATCACAGCAATACCAATTGTAGTCAATTAGCGAATGTATAACACACCGTTTTATTTAAACCATAAACATGGCTTATTTATCAATCCGACAAGGCGATTTGGGTATCAGGAAAGATTTAAAGATAAATATTTAAAATACGGCTGCTGAGAAAATCCAAATCGAAGAATGAACAATCTTACTACTAAATTAATTTAGGTTAAATGCGTTTTTAAATTAATTTTTTTCCAAACGAATATTTTCTGATACATTGGTACTTTTTAGTTAACAGTATTCTGCAAACGTTCATTCTTAACAATTGGGTTTTCTCTTGGACCACGTTAAAGTGAGATATCGGCCATTTAAATGACATGATATTGCAGAACTTTGGAAACTAGATTAGTCGGCAAAGACTGTAGTCACAAATATGGTGAACATTTTGGTTAGATATTGGAATAAATCGTTAATCCAGCCTCAGTCAGAATATTGCTAAACCTTGTTGTCAGTTATAAATGCATGTTTGTAATTACAAACTACAAACGGGATTTTTATGTGGCGATTTATATGAGGATATTTACATTATACAATCGGAAGGACTTGTACAACATTCGAATAAAAATCTCCTCTACAAATAAATGTAAGGGTTAAAAAAACCGTAAAAGAGAAGAGCAGGTTTGTGATAGGTAAATCAACATACAGGTAACACTACCATGAATATTAAACACCTGAATTGTATACAAACAAATCAGCCAATCTCTCAGAGATAAATAGATGGTAATATTCTAGACCCGACAGAAAAACCATAACTGAAATATATCAGAATATAACATACGTTTTGAAAACTATATGCTATTGCTGGTGAATGAAGGGATACTTTTTACCTCAACCACTCAAATGTTAGAAATCCAAGAGCAAAAGAAGGGGGAGGGTCATCAGAACATATTTGCACATATCTTAGAAAGTAAAGGCTCAATAAAAACAATATTTGCTACTTAAGCTTCGAATAAAGAGCTTTATTATATAACAGCTTATTATTAATATGACATGAATTGGTGTGGGGGCTTACAAATAGCAATAACTATAATAATCCTTATATCTCGATCATTAATCATGAAACAGAAAATATGTATAGAACAATATTTATAGACGTTATTTACAATAAGATATTCAATTTTTCGATCAGAGGAATAGTAACGGATATATTTCGAATCTTCAAAATTCGCTCTTTTCTAAACCCCCTCTCACCGGTCCGATTTTATCCACTAGCGAATTTGATCTGTCTTTTTACATAAAACAAAACATAAAATATAGTTTGGTAACTATCTAACAAAAATTGCGACCGCTTGGTCGTTAACAGACACACAAACATATATATGATTATGTGTGTGTATATATAATATGATGAGCCTCTAGTATTCCTGCTTCGGAGCACTTTCTATCCCATTCATAATAAGCAGCTGATCAGCAACAGGTGACACTGTGCAGGTAGTGTCAGTATGCACGGCTACTTGTGGCAGGAGCTGTGTAAGGCGATGAATGATTAGCCTCTAGTATTCCTGCTTCGGAGCACTTTCTATCCCATTCATAATAAGCAGCTGATCAGCAACAGGTGACACTGTGCAGGTAGAGTCAGTATGCATGGCTACTTGTGGCAGGAGCTGCTTAAGGCGATGAATGATTAGCCTCTAGTATTCCTGCTTCGGAGCACTTTCTATCCCATTCATAATAAGCAGCTGATCAGCAACAGGTGACACTGTGCAGGTAGTGTCAGTATGCACGGCTACTTGTGGCAGGAGCTGTGTAAGGCGATGAATGATTAGCCTCTAGTATTCCTGCTTCGGAGCACTTTCTATCCCATTCATAATAAGCAGCTGATCAGCAACAGGTGACACTGTGCAGGTAGTGTCAGTATGCATGGCTACTTGTGGCAGGAGCTGAGTAAGGCGATGCATGATTAGCCTCTAGTATTCCTGCTTCGGAGCACTTTCTATCCCATTCATAATAAGCAGCTGATCAGCAACTAGTGACACTGTGCAGGTAGTGTCAGTATGCACGGCTACTTGTGGCAGGAGCTGTGTAAGGCGATGCATGATTAGCCTCTAGTATTCCTGCTTCGGAGCACTTTCTATCCCATTCATAATAAGCAGCTGATCAGCAACTAGTGACACTGTGCAGGTAGTGTCAGTATGCATGGCTACTTGTGGCAGGAGCTGAGTAAGGCGATGCATGATTAGCCTCTAGTATTCCTGCTTCGGAGCACTTTCTATCCCATTCATAATAAGCAGCTGATCAGCAACAGGTGACACTGTGCAGGTAGTGTCAGTATGCACGGCTACTTGTGGCAGGAGCTGAGTAAGGCGATGAATGATTAGCCTCTAGTATTCCTGCTTCGGAGCACTTTCTATCCCATTCATAATAAGCAGCTGATCAGCAACAGGTGACACTGTGCAAGTAGTGTCAGTATGCACGGCTACTTGTGGCAGGAGCTGAGTAAGGCGATGCATGATTAGCCTCTAGTATTCCTGCTTCGGAGCACTTTCTATCCCATTCATAATAAGCAGCTGATCAGCAACAGGTGACACTGTGCAGGTAGTGTCAGTATGCACGGCTACTTGTGGCAGGAGCTGAGTAAGGCGATGCATGATTAGCCTCTAGTATTCCTGCTTCGGAGCACTTTCTATCCCATTCATAATAAGCAGCTGATCAGCAACTAGTGACACTGTGCAGGTAGTGTCAGTATGCATGGCTACTTGTGGCAGGAGCTGTGTAAGGCGATGCATGATTAGCCTCTAGTATTCCTGCTTCGGAGCACTTTCTATCCCATTCATAATAAGCAGCTGATCATCACATTGTGTCACTGTGAAGGTAGTGTGAGTATGCATGGCTACTTGTGGCAGGAGCTGAGTAAGGCGATGCATGATTAGCCTCTAGTATTCCTGCTTCGGAGCACTTTCTATCCCATTCATAATAAGCAGCTGATCAGCAACAGGTGACACTGTGCAAGTAGTGTCAGTATGCACGGCTACTTGTGGCAGGAGCTGAGTAAGGCGATGAATGATTAGCCTCTAGTATTCCTGCTTCGGAGCACTTTCTATCCCATTCATAATAAGCAGCTGATCAGCAACAGGTGACACTGTGCAGGTAGTGTCAGTATGCATGGCTACTTGTGGCAGGAGCTGAGTAAGGCGATGCATGATTAGCCTCTAGTATTCCTGCTTCGGAGCACTTTCTATCCCATTCATAATAAGCAGCTGATCAGCAACTAGTGACACTGTGCAGGTAGTGTCAGTATGCACGGCTACTTGTGGCAGGAGCTGAGTAAGGCGATGAATGATTAGCCTCTAGTATTCCTGCTTCAGAGCACTTTCTATCCCATTCATAATAAGCAGCTGATCAGCAACAGGCGACACTGTGCAGGTAGTGTCAGTATGCATGGCTACTTGTGGCAGGAGCTGAGTAAGGCGATGCATGATTAGCCTCTAGTATTCCTGCTTCGGAGCACTTTCTATCCCCTTCATAATAAGCAGCTGATCAGCAACAGGTGACACTGTGCAGGTAGTGTCAGTATGCATGGCTACTTGTGGCAGGAGCTGAGTAAGGCGATGAATGATTAGCCTCTAGTATTCCTGCTTCAGAGCACTTTCTATCCCATTCATAATAAGCAGCTGATCAGCAACTAGTGACACTGTGCAGGTAGTGTCAGTATGCATGGCTACTTGTGGCAGGAGCTGAGTAAGGCGATGCATGATTAGCCTCTAGTATTCCTGCTTCGGAGCACTTTCTATCCCATTCATAATAAGCAGCTGATCAGCAACAGGTGACACTGTGGAGGTAGTGTCAGTATGCATGGCTACTTGTGGCAGGAGCTGAGTAAGGCGATGCATGATTAGCCTCTAGTATTCCTGCTTCGGAGCACTTTCTATCCCATTCATAATAAGCAGCTGATCAGCAACAGGTGACACTGTGCAGGTAGTGTCAGTATGCATGGCTAATTGTGGCAGGAGCTGAGTAAGGCGATGAATGATTAGCCTCTAGTATTCCTGCTTCGGAGCACTTTCTATCCCATTCATAATAAGCAGCTGATCAGCAACAGGTGACACTGTGGAGGTAGTGTCAGTATGCATGGCTACTTGTGGCAGGAGCTGAGTAAGGCGATGCATGGTTAGCCTCTAGTATTCCTGCTTCGGAGCACTTTCTATCCCATTCATAATAAGCAGCTGATCAGCAACAGGTGACACTGTGGAGGTAGTGTCAGTATGCATGGCTACTTGTGGCAGGAGCTGAGTAAGGCGATGAATGATTAGCCTCTAGTATTCCTGCTTCGGAGCACTTTCTATCCCATTCATAATAAGCAGCTGATCAGCAACAGGTGACACTGTGGAGGTAGTGTCAGTATGCATGGCTACTTGTGGCAGGAGCTGAGTAAGGCGATGAATGATTAGCCTCTAGTATTCCTGCTTCGGAGCACTTTCTATCCCATTCATAATAAGCAGCTGATCAGCAACAGGTGACACTGTGGAGGTAGTGTCAGTATGCATGGCTACTTGTGGCAGGAGCTGAGTAAGGCGATGAATGATTAGCCTCTAGTATTCCTGCTTCGGAGCACTTTCTATCCCATTCATAATAAGCAGCTGATCAGCAACAGGTGACACTGTGGAGGTAGTGTCAGTATGCATGGCTACTTGTGGCAGGAGCTGAGTAAGGCGATGAATGATTAGCCTCTAGTATTCCTGCTTCGGAGCACTTTCTATCCCATTCATAATAAGCAGCTGATCAGCAACAGGTGACACTGTGGAGGTAGTGTCAGTATGCATGGCTACTTGTGGCAGGAGCTGAGTAAGGCGATGAATGATTAGCCTCTAGTATTCCTGCTTCGGAGCACTTTCTATCCCATTCATAATAAGCAGCTGATCAGCAACAGGTGACACTGTGGAGGTAGTGTCAGTATGCATGGCTACTTGTGGCAGGAGCTGAGTAAGGCGATGCATGATTAGCCTCTAGTATTCCTGCTTCGGAGCACTTTCTATCCCATTCATAATAAGCAGCTGATCAGCAACAGGTGACACTGTGCAAGTAGTGTCAGTATGCACGGCTACTTGTGGCAGGAGCTGTGTAAGGCGATGCATGATTAGCCTCTAGTATTCCTGCTTCGGAGCACTTTCTATCCCATTCATAATAAGCAGCTGATCAGCAACAGGTGACACTGTGGAGGTAGTGTCAGTATGCATGGCTACTTGTGGCAGGAGCTGAGTAAGGCGATGAATGATTAGCCTCTAGTATTCCTGCTTCGGAGCACTTTCTATCCCATTCATAATAAGCAGCTGATCAGCAACAGGTGACACTGTGGAGGTAGTGTCAGTATGCACGGCTACTTGTGGCAGGAGCTGTGTAAGGCGATGCATGATTAGCCTCTAGTATTCCTGCTTCGGAGCACTTTCTATCCCATTCATAATAAGCAGCTGATCAGCAACAGGTGACACTGTGCAGGTAGTGTCAGTATGCATGGCTACTTGTGGCAGGAGCTGAGTAAGGCGATGAATGATTAGCCTCTAGTATTCCTGCTTCGGAGCACTTTCTATCCCATTCATAATAAGCAGCTGATCAGCAACAGGTGACACTGTGGAGGTAGTGTCAGTATGCATGGCTACTTGTGGCAGGAGCTGAGTAAGGCGATGAATGATTAGCCTCTAGTATTCCTGCTTCGGAGCACTTTCTATCCCATTCATAATAAGCAGCTGATCAGCAACAGGTGACACTGTGGAGGTAGTGTCAGTATGCACGGCTACTTGTGGCAGGAGCTGAGTAAGGCGATGAATGATTAGCCTCTAGTATTCCTGCTTCGGAGCACTTTCTATCCCATTCATAATAAGCAGCTGATCAGCAACTAGTGACACTGTGCAGGTAGTGTCAGTATGCACGGCTACTTGTGGCAGGAGCAGAGAAAGGCGATGCATGATTAGCCTCTAGTATTCCTGCTTCGGAGCACTTTCTATCCCATTCATAATAAGCAGCTGATCAGCAACAGGTGACACTGTGGAGGTAGTGTCAGTATGCATGGCTACTTGTGGCAGGAGCTGAGTAAGGCGATGAATGATTAGCCTCTAGTATTCCTGCTTCGGAGCACTTTCTATCCCATTCATAATAAGCAGCTGATCAGCAACAGGTGACACTGTGGAGGTAGTGTCAGTATGCACGGCTACTTGTGGCAGCAGCTGAGTAAGGCGATTCATGATTAGCCTCTAGTATTCCTGCTTCGGAGCACTTTCTATCCCATTCATAATAAGCAGCTGATCAGCAACAGGTGACACTGTGCAAGTAGTGTCAGTATGCATGGCTACTTGTGGCAGGAGCTGAGTAAGGCGATGAATGATTAGCCTCTAGTATTCCTGCTTCGGAGCACTTTCTATCCCATTCATAATAAGCAGCTGATCAGCAACAGGTGACACTGTGGAGGTAGTGTCAGTATGCATGGCTACTTGTGGCAGGAGCTGAGTAAGGCGATTAATGATTAGCCTCTAGTATTCCTGCTTCGGAGCACTTTCTATCCCATTCATAATAAGCAGCTGATCAGCAACAGGTGACACTGTGGAGGTAGTGTCAGTATGCATGGCTACTTGTGGCAGGAGCTGAGTAAGGCGATTAATGATTAGCCTCTAGTATTCCTGCTTCGGAGCACTTTCTATCCCATTCATAATAAGCAGCTGATCAGCAACAGGTGACACTGTGGAGGTAGTGTCAGTATGCACGGCTACTTGTGGCAGGAGCTGTGTAAGGCGATGCATGATTAGCCTCTAGTATTCCTGCTTCGGAGCACTTTCTATCCCATTCATAATAAGCAGCTGATCAGCAACTAGTGACACTGTGCAGGTAGTGTCAGTATGCACGGCTACTTGTGGCAGGAGCTGAGTAAGGCGATGAATGATTAGCCTCTAGTATTCCTGCTTCAGAGCACTTTCTATCCCATTCATAATAAGCAGCTGATCAGCAACAGGTGACACTGTGCAGGTAGTGTCAGTATGCACGGCTACTTGTGGCAGGAGCTGTGTAAGGCGATGCATGATTAGCCTCTAGTATTCCTGCTTCGGAGCACTTTCTATCCCATTCATAATAAGCAGCTGATCAGCAACTAGTGACACTGTGCAGGTAGTGTCAGTATGCACGGCTACTTGTGGCAGGAGCTGTGTAAGGCGATGCATGATTAGCCTCTAGTATTCCTGCTTCGGAGCACTTTCTATCCCATTCATAATAAGCAGCTGATCAGCAACAGGTGACACTGTGCAGGTAGTGTCAGTATGCACGGCTACTTGTGGCAGGAGCTGTGTAAGGCGATGCATGATTAGCCTCTAGTATTCCTGCTTCGGAGCACTTTCTATCCCATTCATAATGACCTAATGTTCGTGAATGTTCCCAGCTCTCTTTCTGTTCCTTTTCCTCTGATTACAGATGATTCGAGGAGGTCTTGGCCTAACAGCTGATGTAATAGACTATTTTCAGAGGATAATGGCTAGGATTAGTGACCATGGAGGAAGGCTGATTGTTCCAGGATACATCATCTGTCCTATTCATCTACTCGAGCTGTTTCATGTCATTCATCAGTAGCTCTACACTCCATCCTCCTGCTGGGCCAGTAATCGGATGAAAGGAATGTCAACATTCATCAGGCCACATTACATATACAGGGTGTTCCCCAGTCACTTCCCTTAAAATCCTCCATTTTTTTAATGAAAAGCTGAGACTTATTTTGTTATAATTATGAACTCAAAAGAATATTTTAAGTCTACACTGGGCTTCATGACCTTCTCCAGTACTTCCCCAGCGACCATAACTATGGAATTTCTAATGAAATTCCTTAATTTTTATGATGGACTTTTATAGAACATCATATTCTAAAACCAGTTTAAATCTGTGAATTTTTCGATCTGACGCATCCTTTAGCCTAAAATGACAAAAACAGTTTTTTTATCACCATACTTCATTTATCTCAGAAACAGTACATTGAAAATACTGCGGCAAAATTATCTACAAAGCAGGCCTTCTGGAAAAGGAATGGATTTTGCCATTGGATAGATGGAAACAAAGCAAAAGTTTTAATGAATGAATCCAAAAAATGTTGATTTCAAAAATCATCAACATTACAAAAAAGTAAAAAAATAAAGTAAAAAATTAATTTATTCTAAACCAATTACATAGTAATTATTTGTATAAGGAATTAATTTTTCCACCTTCACAGTATAATATATAAACAGAAACCAGCTTTGTTTTTGTACCACAATACTTAGGCCAGTTGCACACACAGCGGATTTTTCCGAGCGGACAACCTACCGTTGCTTATGGTCGGATATTCTAAAACCGCCACTTCTGATCGGATATTTTACCGTCGCCAATAGGCAGAAAAATTTAACGTCGGTACCAGCAGTTGTAGTTCCTGAACCAATTTCAGTTCAGTTGTGAAGTCCGACATGAACCAAGAGCAGCTCATAACGTTGTTGTTTATTCCGTCGCCGAATGAGAAGGCGAAGAAAAAAATCGACTGTTTTGGATTCATTCCAATTAATGAACGAAGAAATTAGGCTGGCGCATTCTACACATTGTTTGATGAGTTGAAGCAAGATGACAAGAAATTTTTCAACTATTTCAGGATGTCAATGACTTCCTTTGATGAACTGCATGACCGGTTAAAAGATACCATTCTCGCGCAGAAATACAAAAATGAGGAACTGTATTCAACCAGTAGAAATTATTTCTTTCATTTTCTGGCATCTGGTCGAAGTCACTTCGTAATTCCACACAAACACAAGCCAAGCGATTTTCGTAGCATTTCGGTCCTTAAAACTGTCTAAAGTTTTATCTCAAAAGCACAGGTTTTGATTCCACTAATGAAATAAGAATTGCATTATCAATTTCCTCACTCATGACAAACAAAACACAAGGGGGAGAGGATACGCGGATGCGGAAACAAAACAGTAGGTGCATGCAAGAGACTTCAACTGCCAAACGTATTAGCGGTAAAAATCCGCTGTTGTGTGCAAACGTTCATTTGGTTACGTAGGCCACTACTTGGAAAGTGACGGTAAAAGTTCCGTCGGCTCCAGTGGCACCGGGCGGCTGCACAGCTACCGCCGACGTTAAACTTACCGATCGTTTTTTTCCGTCGAGTGTGCAAGCTCCAATGTACTACAGTGGACTACTATTGGAAACGGCGGTGACGGTAAAACATTCGCTCGGAAAAAATCCGCTGTGTGGTGCAACTGGCCTTACAGCTAGTGTTTACAAATGTTCCATAATGCCTCTTCCTCATTCATGCAATTTAAAAGGCGGTACCTGAAATACCTTTCGCCACTGAATGAATGAATATAACGGTTCGAAAATTTGTTATCTCAATAAAATAAAAATTTTATGTTATACATTTAGAGTTGTATTAAGGTTGGAGCTAATTTATCGTAATTAATTAATAAAGTTGGTGAATTTTAAACTATTTATTCTAGGAATTTTACTTAATTTTCTAAAGAATGTATTGCATAAGTAGAAATGTAATTCAATAATTTGTTGTGAACTTAATTGGCACAATATTAGTTAGAAAAAATAATTGATAGAAAACATTTAATGGAAATAAATAAAGAGGGGGGGGGGGTTGCACGGTTAATAGTAGAGATATGTTTAGCATTCGCCGGCAGGTAAATTTCTAATAAGATTGGTTAACATTTTAAATCCAACGCAGAATGTGATACATATTTCAAAGTTTCCTGTCTAAAATAATTTTGATTGCTTCTGGTAAGCGACTCTCTTGCAAGTCAACAAACGATGGAGCAATAAGCATATAAAAAAATTATAATACAGTTTATACCCTTTTCCTACCAAATCTCTACATTTAAAATAATAAAATAAATAGATCTAAATATGAAATATGAAAGAGTATTTTATAAAATAAGGAAAATTTCTTATTGGCAAAGTCGAATAACGAATTATAGGTTAATTTATAATAATGAAGTAAAGACTATATATGAAAGGTAAATAAGATATAATGGTTACTCATCAAATTGTAATTTGTAAATATGAAATTGGCTATATCAATTTATATTTATTTTTCAATGGATGCACACAATATGAAAATTAATTTAGTATAACAAATGAAAAATCTGCTTTTCCCAGGAAATTTACTATATAAAGTTCTATCCTGAGTGTATAAGGAATGAACCTATGATTACATTAGATTCTTTAGGCGGGTATTACGAATTTTTGGCAATCCCCCCTCTAACCCCACCCCTATAAACCCCCCCTCTAAAAACCCCCCGCCCCTCCCACCGGCCCGATTTTATCAATTAAAGAACTTCATCTTTCTTTTTACTTAAAACGTTTAAATATCGAGCTAGGTAAGAGAAAACAAAAATTACGACAACTAGATCCTTAAAAGATAATTATATATATATTTGTGCGTGTGTGTGTGTGTGTGTGTGTGTGTGTGTGTGTGTGTTGTGTGTGTGTGTGTGTGTTTGTGTGTATAATTTTGAAAGGATCTCATTTTCGCCATCTCCTGGGTAGGAGGATTGATAGTAATGGTGAGACAGGGATATCCTTTGGAGTAACACTCCTCCTGGAGACAGGGATATCCTTTGGAGTAGCCCTCGTCCTGGAGACAGGGATATCCTTTGGGGTAACCCTCATCCTGGAGACAGGGATATCCTTTGGGGTAACCCTCATCCTGGAGACAGGGATATCCTTAGGAGTAGCTCTCGTCCTGGAGACAGGGATATCCTTAGGAGTAGCTCTCGTCCTGGAGACAGGGATATCCTTTGGAGTAGCTCTCGTCCTGGAGACAGGGATATCCTTTGGAGTAACCCTCATCCTGGAGACAGGGATATCCTTTGGAGTAACCCTCCTCCTGGAGACAGGGATATCCTTTGGAGTAACCCTCGTCCTTGAGACAGGGATATCCTTTGGAGTATCCCTCATCCTTGAGACAGGGATATCTTTTGGAGTAACCCTCCTCCTGGAGACAGGGATATCCTTAGGAGTAGCTCTCGTCCTGGAGACAGGGATATCCTTTGGAGTAGCTCTCGTCCTGGAGACAGGGATATCCTTTGGAGTAGCCCTCGTCCTGGAGACAGGGATATCCTTTGGAGTAACCCTCGTCCTGGAGACAGGGATATCCTTTGGGGTAACCCTCATCCTGGAGACAGGGATATCCTTTGGGGTAACCCTCGTCCTGGAGACAGGGATATCCTTTGGAGTAACCCTCCTCCTGGAGACAGGGATATCCTTTGGAGTAACTCTCGTCCTGGAGACAGGGATATCCTTTGGAGTAACCCTCGTCCTGGAGACAGGGATATCCTTTGGAGTAACCCTCGTCCTGGAGACAGGGATATCCTTTGGAGTACCCCTCGTCCTGGAGACAGGGATATCCTTTGGAGTATCCCTCGTCCTGGAGACAGGGATATCCTTAGGAGTAGCTCTCGTCCTGGAGACAGGGATATCCTTAGGAGTAGCTCTCGTCCTGGAGTCAGGGATATCCTTAGGAGTAACCCTCGTCCTGGAGACAGGGATATCCTGAGGAGTAACCCTCGTCCTGGAGACAGGGATATCCTTAGGAGTAACCCTCGTCCTGGAGGCAGGGATATCCTTTGGGGTAACCCTCATCCTGGAGACAGGCATATCCTTTGGAGTAACCCTCGTCCTGGAGACAGGGATATCCTTTGGAGTAACCCTCGTTCCTGGAGACAGGGATATCCTTTGGAGTAACCCTCGCCATGAGGACAGGCATATCCTTTGGGGTAACCCTCATCCTGGAGACAGGGATATCCTTAGGAGTAGCTCTCGTCCTGGAGACAGGGATATCCTTAAGAGTAGCTCTAGTCCTGGAGGCAGGGATATCCTTAGGAGTAACCCTCGTCCTGGAGACAGGGATATCCTGAGGAGTAACCCTCGTCCTGGAGACAGGGATATCCTTAGGAGTAACCCTCCGTCCTGGAGACAGGGATATCCTTAGGAGTAACCCTCGTCCTGGAGAGAAACAGGGATATCCTTTGGAGTAACCCTCGTCCTGGAGACAGGGATTATCTTTGGAGTAACCCTCGTCCTGGAGACAGGGATAATCCTTAGGAGTAACCCTCCGGTCC
Organism: Riptortus pedestris; assembly: GCA_019009955.1. NCBI lineage: Eukaryota > Metazoa > Arthropoda > Insecta > Hemiptera > Alydidae > Riptortus > Riptortus pedestris. The sequence goes on along the minus strand of CM032229.1, from coordinate 195,036,856 downwards.
TGGAGACAGGGATATCCTTTGGAGTAACCCTCGTCCTGGAGACAGGGAATATCCTTTGGAGTAACCCTCGTCCCTGGAGACAGGGATATCCTTTGGAGTAACCCTCGTCCTGGAGACAGGGATATCCTTAGGAGTAACCCTCGTCCCTGGAGACAGGGATATCCCTTTGGAGTAACCCTTGTCCTGGAGACAGGGATATCCTTTCGGAGTAACCCTCGTCCTGGAGACAGGGATATCTCCTTTGGAGTAACCCTCGTCCTGGAGACAAGGGATATCCTTTGGAGTAACCCTCGTCCTGGAGACAGGATAACCAGGATATCCTTTGGAGTAACCCTTGTCCTGGAGACAGGGATATCTTTTGGAGTAACCCTCGTCCTGGAGACAGGGATATCCTTTGGAGTAACCCTCGTCCTGGAGACAGGGATATCCTTTGGAGTAACCCTCGTCCTGGAGACAGGGATATCCTTTGGAGTAACCCTCGTCCTGGAGACAGGGATATCCTTTGGGGTAACCCTCATCCTGGAGACAGGGATATCCTTTGGGGTAACCCTCATCCAGGAGACAGGGATATCCTTAGGAGTAGCTCTCGTCCTGGAGACAGGGATATCCTTAAGAGTAGCTCTCGTCCTGGAGACAGGGATATCCTTAGGAGTAACCCTCGTCCTGGAGACAGGGATATCCTTTGGAGTAACCCTCGTCCTGGAGGCAGGGATATCCTTTGGAGTAACCTCCATCTTGGAGCCTGTGATATCCTTGAATGAGATTGCTAGCTAGCCTCTCCATTGCTTTCCATTCAGGTTCCCGCCCCCGCCTTCCTTCCGCATACCTTCACTACAAAGCACATAATCAGCTGTTCATCTCGTCCCATCACAATCCCTTCTCCAGTTCCAGGCCTATAGTTAAGGCTGATGCCGCACACATTACTCCAGGAAAGACTCCTTTCAAGTATACCTTGCGATTATCATAAATATACTAGTTGCCTACCCTTTAATCTGAAAAGACAATGTGTAGTGAGGTAATCTTGCTATTTATTAATATGGAAAGTAATTTTCATTATTCCACGTTTCAGCCCCCAAAAAAGGTTCTCATTAAATTAGTAAAGTAGTTAGTTGCATACTCTAAGCTAATTTTCATGATACTTCTCAGCGACTTATTTGGGACGTAAGCAGGATCTTTTGGGAAACCTGGTAAAATTCTGAGGGACGTTTATAAATACTAACAAAGTTAAAGGATAATATAATGAATGATATGTTGTCATTAATAAATCATCTTGTAGTAATGGAGGCAGTCATTGTAACCTGCTCCATTAAGCAACAGGTGGAGTAGCACAACTTGAATATTATGAGAAGCTAATAAATGCCTTTCAAATGGGTTCCAAGAGAAGATGTTGAATCCTTTCGATAACCAAATTAGTACAATTATATAACTGGTAGATGAGCTCTCAGGTCTGCTGGGAAGACAAGTTCAAAAGATAGCATTAGAAATGGAATCCAAGAGCAAATTTAGTTTAGCCATTATCTTCTTAATGTAACTAGGTGATGTTTTACAATGAAAAGCCGATCTACAATAATTTTCTTGAAGAATAGTTGGATAGTTAATGTAGTAGTTAATTTGAATAGATTGGTCCTTTAACCAAGAATGGGATTTCCTCAGCAGCCACAACAAACACAAATTAAAATGTTATACATATACACAGGTATCTGATGAACATTATTAAATTCCTTTCATATTGTTCTTAATGCATAATTTTCCAGTATGTTTTATTTTTAATGTATGTTATAATTGTTTACATTTATTTTGTGGTTGCTGTAATATTTCTTATTGAGTTCGGAACTGATGATTAGAAATAATTTTGAATGCAGAATGATTTTTATTTAATATATTATTGAATTTTTGTTATTTGTTTTGTAGTTGTCTTACGTTGCTTTGTATTATTTTATGGAAGTGTTTTATTTATGTATATATATGCATTCATTATTTATTTATTTTCCAACTTCCTAGTTAGATTCTCTGTCTGGCCAATAGGAATGTTAATTTAGTGACGATTCATCAAATAAGATCATGACTTGAAAAGGTGACCACCTTTAAATACCCGTCCCAATTGGGGCCAAAATAGGCAGAAAGTAAGACGTTAATAAGTAATAATAATAATCCATAATAGCAGAGATATACTTGAAATTTGGAACCCCCCCCCCCCCATCTAGGGATAAACCAGATCCCCCATTCTACCGGTCATATTAGTCAACTTGATCTTTAGCTTTACATAAGTAATAATAATAATCATAATAGCAGAGATATACTGAAATTTTGAACCCCCCCCCCCTCTAGGATAACCAGATGCCCCCTTCTACTAACCGGTCATATTAGTCAACTTGATCTTTAGCTTTACATAAGTTAATAATAATAATGCATAATAGCAGAGATATTACTTGAATTTGACCCCCCCCCCTCTCTAGGGATAAACCAGATGCCCCCTTCTAACGGTCATATTAGTCACTTGATCTTTAGCTTACATAAATAGCCAACAAACATAACAGGTAATATATTTCTTTTTAAAAAAATTCTTTAAGACTAGCAGCAAGTATATTTGTTCTAAGTATAATTAAGTAGACAATATTGTAAATGCAACATCATAAAATCACAAAAATTAATTTTTAAAAATAAATTTTAGTTTTTAAGACACAATATAGAATATGTAATGTGTGTAAAATATTTTATCACTTTTTAAATATTTTATCTATTGTAAAATAGGCGTTGATAAATAGCAGAAGGGACGATAAGCAACTGCTTTCGACGTCAAGCTATAGGCTCAGGATGGCGGGTTAAGCATCTCGGGCAGATAACCTGGTCAGGATTTGGGATAATATTATATAATGTCAGGATAAAGTGAGGAGATTCAGCTGGTGCATGTTACGATCTGGAGGCAATAGTTGCATTAACTCCGAAGTAGAGGCTTATTGAAGAATAAATGCCAACATCTGGGCCGATATTTGACATATAGCAATAATGCATACAGCAACTATTGTAGGATATTCTGTTCTGAACCAGAATGGTTATATGCAATGTTTCTGCACCTTATAACACACAGGTCAGCCATGTCAGTTAAAGCGTTGGCCTTAACCTCACATGGTAAACCTAGAGTGGCGATTTACATTCCCTGTCTGGCCAATTGGAATGTGATGATGTTAGTGATGAAATCATCAAGTAAGATCATGACTTGAAAAGGGTGACAACCTATAAATAACCCGTCCCAATTGGCCAAAATAGCATAAAGTGGACGTTAATTAGTAATAATAATAATCATAATAGTAGAGATATACTTGAAATTTGAACACCCCTCTAGGGATAAACCAGGACGCCCCCTTCCACCGGTCATAAAATAAAAGAGTTATGACAATATCAAATAAAAATTACAACATCTAGAGCGTCAATATCTATAATTTAGGACTGCCCTCATTTTCGATGTCTCTAAATTTTTCTGAAATGGCGTCACGAATAATTACTGATTTGGTCTCTTAAGGAAACTTTGCTAACTGCTTACTGTTTAAACTTGAAATTATAAATTACCTGTTTGTTGATAGTTTGTTTTAAAAATCTGAATCCGAAAAATTTATATACGAAAACAATTTTAAATTTTACTAAAGGGTCATTCCATATGAGTTCAACAGGCCCATTTTACTTCACTATTTAAGAATTTCCTAAAATAACAAAGGGAATTAAACAACCCTGATTTAAAATAATTTTTACTTATAATTCCATTATCGGCCCATTTACAAACTTTGACATAAACTAAATTAAAGTACTAGCTAGTCCTAGGAATTCTTAAAAAAATTTCGAGCAACACTTTTCAAAATAACCAAAAGCAAAATTTGTATTATGAGTTTTGATAAAGTAGTTTTATTAGACCGTATGGTGTGTGTTCCATGGCAAAAGATAGGCCATGACTTAGAGAGTAAAATGATAACACTCACGTCTCAATTAGAACTGCATCTAGACCCATTTCAAAGAAGCCTGATTTTTTCAAAACTTCACGAAATCTTATTTAGATACGTAGAATTTCCGCAACTCCCACCACTAACCTCCACCCCCCCCTCTCACTGGTCCGAATCAGGCATTCACGAACTTGATCTGTCTTTTTCCATAAAACGATTAAATATCGAATTTGGTAAGGATATAATAAAAATGTCGACCGCTAGAGCGATATCAGAGACATTTATGTACATACATATATAGTTTTGAACGGAGCTCATTTTCGTCATCTCCTAGGTAGCATCAGTGGATATTAGAAGAATTTTTTCGAAAATCGCGTCATAAGTACAACCTCAATAGCTGATTTCCCTTAAGGGAAATGTGCTAAAACAAATTGGGTTCGGGCATTATAAATACTACTTTTATTTATTTAATTAGTTTGTAATCTCTGGAGAAACAACATGCCTATTATAGAAGATGCCCTGTTAATGAGATTATTTTTGAAGATGTCTTGAAAACGATGTTTGGTATTTTTCTCAAGAACGTTTTACGAAAAGTAATTTCACCTTCAACCTTCATCATAAAAAGTCCGTCACGCAGGGCTGCGTAAACTAAGCATATTTCCCACGTGACACTGCATACTGCTAACACAATACCACCGTGATTAAATACAAACGGTAATGAGAAAATCTTTCACTTAATTAAAATAAATTCCCCAACTGAAACGGGGCCTTCTGAATTGTAAGAATAATTTATATTTTAATAAATCAAATTTTAGTAGTCCAATAATTAAAGAGGGGGGTGGGGGGGGGGGGGGCGCATAACAGCAACAAAACGTATTTGCATAAATCTCACAAAGTAACAAAGGTAAGGTAAGGTAGAAACGACACAGGTAAGGTTAAGAAGAAAAGCTTCTACCTGAACCAAGCAATGGCGGAAATGGCCGACCTTATCCGAACTATATACCCCCCACAGACTTCATAAAAATGCAAATATCTCGGTTAATATTCAAGAATAGAGAATGAATGTATATAACAATATTTATAGCAAATTTTTATTTGCAAAGATTGGTTTTATACTATTTTTCGATCCGATATGCATAATAACGGAGATATTTTGAAATTTTCGAAAAATCTCCCCCCTTTAAACTCTCTCTCCTCTGGTCCGATTTTCAGCCATTAACGAACATCATCTGTCTTTTTACATAAAACGGGTTAACTATCGAGTTTAGTAACGATGACACAAAAATTACGACCCGCTAGAGCGTTAACAGACAAATAATATATATAATTTTGAACGGACCTCATTTTTCGTCATCTGCTTGGATCGATGGACATTTGAAGAATTTTTTTTGAAAAATCGCGCATGATTTACAACCTCAATAGCTGATTTTCTTAAGATATTCTACAACCAGTAAATGCCTGAAATGAGATCGTTCCTCAGTTTTTGTTAACAACATCAGATCAAGTTTCTTGGAGGCTGAAATCAGACCAGAATGAGAGGGTGGAGAGTAAAGAGAAATGGTTCATGTCCACTTCGTAAATGTGTTATTTTGAGAGAGATCGGAAACGTTATTTGACTTATTTTCTTCGTTTTAGCAGATTTCCCTTAAGGAAAATCAGCTACTGACGGGGATTCCAAAATTCAAAATATTTACCTTATTCTGAGTTGGATTTTAAAATGTTATAGAGGTAATATTATTAAACTTTTGATGGTATTCAATTGTTATTTTATGCATTTATTTTCGTTAGTCAAATATAAAGCTAGGAATTCGTACTTTCTTGTTTTTAGCCTCCAGATCCCCCCACTCCCTTCCGCTCCCTTCTCTCCGGGTTTTAACATAGAAATAGAGAATAGGTAGTGAGATATGATGACAAGTATGTTATAGCAGCAGGTGGGATGTCAGCTTGGTTTACGCAGCCTCTGCGTGACGGCCTTTTATTTATTCAGTTCTCACTACTCATGCCATTGTAACTTTGAACAACTCTCTCTATCCTAAAATCAACCATAAACTTCGAGTAATGTAAATGTAGGATTCAAATTCTGTGAGAAACGTCATTGCATATGTTAAATAGACTTAGCCCAGGCAACCCTGGCGGGAAAGGGGTGTTACCAAGCAGGAAGGAACTGTTGGGTAATGTTAATAATGGCCGATTGGGAACTCTGGACAGTTCACTGAAACAGTTCGAGTTGTGAGGTTAGCAAACTGGGAGGAGCAGATCGACAGTTTTATGAAATGGTTTGACGGATAATGGTTGCTGGCCGGTAAACGGTCAAAGAACATCGTGACTTCCGCTCCACCTTTCGAATCGCAGCCAATCCCAGACACACAACCAATCCCCGAAGAAGGCAGTCACCTCCACAATACCTCAATAGATGGAGAATAACACTTTATTAAAGAAGTAAGTTTGCCTGTTCCACAAGGGCAACTTGCTGACTTCACAGTTAAATCAACAATCACATGCCATAAAAAAAAATAATTGTAAATTTTTGAAATGAAATGTCTACGTAATCCAAGGATATTTCCCACATGCTGGAATCACACACTTGTGATATCATCACACCAGAAATTATTTATTTAAATGTAAAAACCAATAGATATAGGGGATCAATGGAGACAGAAATCAAGATAGGACGAATAACTCACCTAGTACTCCAGTTACCAAAAAGCCCGTCGCGCAGAGGCTGCGTGAACTAAGCAGATTTCCCATGTGAAGTTTTACAATAGAGAAATTTCCCAAGAGCAGAACGGTTACGGAAATGGCCGCACTAGCTCTTGATGAAAACTCACGACTAGACCTGAAGTTAGCCGATCTCACCTCACCATCACAATTAAGAAAAATGCAAATATCTCGGATAATATTCGAGATAGAGAATACATTTAAATAATAATATTTATAGTAAATTTAATTTACAATAAGATTGATTCTATACAATTTTTCGATCCCAACGTATTGTAACGCAGATATTTCAAATTTTCGAAAATCCTCCTTCTAAACTCCCCCTCCCCTGTTTCAATTTCAGCCGTTAACGAACTTCATCTTTCTTTTTACATCAAACGATTAAATATCGAGTTTAGTAGCGATTAAAAAATAATTGCGACCACTAGAAGCGGTAAACCAGACAAGTAATATATATATATATATATAAAACGGACCTCATTTTCGTCATCTACTAGTTAGGATCCATGGACATATGAAGAAAAATTGAGTACAACCTCAATAGCTGATTTCCCTTAATGGAAATCTGCTAATTACGACCACTAGAGCGTTAGCAGACAAATACATACTTATCTAATTTTGAACAGACCTCATTTTCGCCATCTCCTAGGTAGGAATGATGGAAATATGAAGAAATCTTAGAAATATTTAGTGACGAATTCATTAAATAAAATCCTTAGTCCACGTTGGTTAGAAAAGAGTGGTAACCTGTAGATAACCCGCCCTAATTAGTCTTAGTTGCAAAAATGGGGACGGTAATAATTAATAATTTAAATTTGCTCCTCCAAATATTGTTTTCATGGAACTTTGTGAGATAAATGCAAACACGTTCTGTTGATCCCCCCCACTTGGTGGGCTGGCCTGTTTTTTTTTTTTTGTTTTTTTTGCAATTCAGACGTTTTCCATTGTAGAAATTATTAACTTGTAAATTGACTGAAAGATTTCTCATTGCGTTTGTATTCACGGTGATATTACTCATATGCTGATTAGTTTTTTGTAAACGTTCACGTAGGAAAAGTTTAGTTAACTCAGCCCCCCTTTTTCGTCATCTCCTGCCTAGGATCGATGGACATGCGAGGTAATTTGTGGAAAAATGTGTCATGAATACAACCCCTTAAGGGAAATCTGCTATAAGTAGTAGACTGGGCCAAGGTGACGCTAAAGGAGGGCCTGTTTATTCATAACTAGACCACTCATTCATGTTGTCGATTGAATGTATATAAATAGGCTGTGTATATTGAGTAATGTTGGTCTGCAACTCGTTGTGAATGGATATCGACATGAATGGACTAGGCCTACTCCAACTTGTTTGCTATAAGTAGTAGACTGGGCCAAGGTGACGCTAAAGGAGGGCCTGTTTATTCATAACTAGACCACTCATTCATGTTGTCGATTGAATGTATATAAATAGGCTGTGTATATTGAGTAATGTTGGTCTGTGTATATTGAGTAATGTTGTTCCTAGCCAACTCGTTGTGAATGGAATATCGAACATGAATGGACTAGGCCTACTCCAAGTTGTTTGCTATAAGTAGTAAACTGGGCCAAGGTCACTCTAAAGGAGGGCCTGTTTATTCATAACTAGACCACTCATTCATGTTGTCGATTGAATGTATATAAATAGGCTGTGTATATTGAGTAATGTTGGTCTGCAACTCGTTCTCAATGGATATGAACATGAATGGACTAGGCCTACTCCAAGTTGTTTGCTATAAGTAGTAAACTGGGCCAAGGTCACTCTAAAGGAGGGCCTGTTTATTCATAACTAGACCACTCATTCATGTTGTCGTATGAATGTAATAAAAAAAGGCTGTGTATATTTGATAATGTTGGTCTGCAACTCGTTGTGAATGTATATCGACATGATTGGACCTAGGCTACTCCAACTTGTTTGCTATAAGTATTAGAACTGGCCAAGGTGAACGCTAAAGGAGGGCCTGTTTTATTCATAAATTTACTAGACCACATCATTCATGAGTTTGTCTGATTGAATGTTAGATAAAATAGGCTGTTATATTGAGTAAATTGGTCCTGCAACTCGTTGTGAATGGATATCGACATGAATGGACTAGGCCTACTCCAACTTGTTTGCTATAAGTAGTAGACTGGGCCAAGGTGACGCTAAAGGAGGGCCTGTTTATTCATAACTAGACCACTCATTCATGTTGTCGATTGAATGTATATAAATAGGCTGTGTATATTGAGTAATGTTGGTCTGCAACTCGTTCTCAATCGACATGAATGGACTAGGCCTACTCCAAGTTGTTTGCAATGCAAATCATGGTGACAATGACCTTACAACCAGTCCACCATCACCGGGCCACTTTCAATCCATTCATTATATAACTCTCTTATATTAAATAAATTATATGTATATTTATTCACTTGTTTATCTGCATACAAATGGAATATAATATGTTCTTCACAAATTAATGACAAGGCTCAGCAATAAAACACATTTTTTTTCCGCCCAACATTATTCATATTGCCATACGTGTTTCGTGGCTTAACTATCACCCCTTCAGGAGTCATCCCTTTTCAAATAATAATAATATTAATTTAAAAAAAAAAAACAGGTTATTATTCTTTGCTAGATCGTGCATAAATAAGTGCCTAATAACCTGATATATTGAAAGCGTTGATAAAGAAATAAATAATACTAAACGAATATTAGCATAATAAAAAATAGAAAAAATGTAGTAAACAAAAAAAAAAAGAAACTAAATACGTCAATCATATATTCTATATTTTTTTATCTTTAAATAATCGATTTTAAATTATGCCGCGAAATAATCGACTTGAGGTCGACGTGTAAACAATCGATATGTAGTCAGCTGACATAAGCTGCTTGGGGAACCTCAGTATCAACGACTTGATGCAGTGAGCACAGTCGCAACCAGTCAGCACTTCTAAGTAGCAATCTGCAATGAGATTCAATATACATATCATGTTAGTAGGCCCTTATTAAAGCACTATCTACCAATCAATTATCATTGTTTGTCTTTTTAAATTAATGATATTATGTTTTGCAAAGTGATTTTTTTTAGATTAATGATATTATATTTTGAAAAGGGATGGTTCCTGAAGAGAGGGTTGATACGACACGAGACATGTAGGGCAATGTGAATATTGTTTGCGCGGAAAAAAAAAATGTGTTTTATTGCTGACCCTTGCCATCAAAGTATGTAGAACATATAAAAAGTCCGTCACAAAGCAGATTTCCCACGTGAAGTTTTACTCTCATCCGTTATCCGCCCCGATTTAAAAAAAAATGCAAATATCTCGGTTAATATTCAAGATAAAGAATAAGTGTATATTACAATATTTATAGTAAATTTAATTTGCAGTTACATTGATTCTATACAATTTTTCGATCCGATGTATAGTAACGGAAATATTTTGAATTTTAGAAAATCCTCCCCTTTAAACTACCCCTCCCACGGGTCCGATTTCAGCCATTAACGAACTTGATCTTTCTTTTTACATAAAACGACTAAATATCGAGTTTGGTAACGATCAAACAAACATTGCGACCGCTAAAGCGGTAACAGACAAATATATATATATATATATAATATATATATATATATATATATATATACACCACACACACACACACAGTTTTGATCCGAACCTCCATTTTCGTCATCTCCTAGGTAGGAGTCGATGGTCATTTGAAAGAAAAATTTCGAACTTCCGTCATGAGTACAACCTCAATAGCTGAAATCTGCTAAAAACTCGGGGTAGGGTAGTGGGGGGGGCGGGTTAAAGCTGGAGAAATTGGAAATACCTCCGTTATCATAGGTCGGAACGAATTGTATAAAAATAATCTTATTGGAAATTTGATTGCCTACCAATGTTGCTATGTAGATATTTTGTCTAATATGAACATGAACCGATTTATTTGAGTTTTACCATGTTGCGTAAAGCCCCAATACTGCTCATGTCATTTTAAACATAAGCTGTTATATCAAGAACCATTTTATTCTATGCATAAATAAGAAATATTTTGTTTCAAATACCTTAAATACCTCAAGAACTAAATGTTCAACAGAGACAATATTTTGGCTTCAATTAAAGAAATTCATGATATAACAGCTTATTTTTATCATGACATAGTAGTCCCGCATAATTTTCTGGTCAGACAAAAGATGATTATAACAACATTTATGGGACGTTAAATTTATAATAAAATTTTATAATCCCCCTCATACGCCCCTCCCCCCGGTCCCGATTCAGTCATTAACCAACTAGACATTTCGTTTTAAATGAACGTTTAAATATTGAGTTTGGTAACAATCAAAACAAAATCACGCCCACTATACCAATATATATATATATATATATATATATATATATATATATATATATATATATATATATACATATATATATATATATATATATATATATATACATATATTTATTTATTTTTGTATTTATTTCCTTCCTGAAGTAAGCCTATAAATTAAAGAAAAAAAATTTTTTTTAAACTATAATAACATAAAATAGTTTGTACAATAAAATTATTTTACAAAAAAGAAAAAGAAAAAAAAAGAAAAGACAAAAAAAAACAAATTTTGAATTCAATGCTGAATAATGAATTAATTAACTGTATTTCAATTTCAAATAATACGGGAAGTCATACATTATCTTCAACAAACTGTATTAATTTTTCAATTTTTATTTGTCGGCATTTTAGTTGGGTTTTAAAGTTTTCTTTTTGGTCTGTTATTAGTCTGCAGTCAATATAGCAAAAAAAGTGACTGTATGTCTGTTCAGTATAAAAGTCGCAGTAACAGTTTGGTTGATCTGTTAGACAAAGACGATTAAAAATAAGAATTTGTTGTTCCGTGTCCTAGTTACATAATTGTGTCAAGATAAAAGGGTCAGTTGATATTAATTTTGGCCCTAAGCACTCTTTAATGTTCGGAATTAAAGTATATCTTTAAAATGTTGTCCTTTCATAGTCGTATTTCCATTTTCTGGTTGCCATGTGTTAATTGTGTCAGTAAAGTAATTGTGTTTTTATAAAGAAGTGATTTTGTGTTAGTTTTGTTGTAGCATTTTCTGGAATTTTGGTATCTTTGAGAAACGCTGATTTTTGCAGATAAATCAGCGATGTCCACATAACTTTTTTTAAATATATATATATATATTCTTTTATATATATATATATATATATATATATAAAATTATATATATATATATAAAAGTATGTATAAAGTGTGTATAGGTTTTTGAAACTGCCCTCAATTCGGGACGAACTCTCGGGCAGGTTCGAAGACTGTTTTCGAAAATATTGTCAATAGTGACTTAATGAAATTCTGCTAAAGGCCTAGATATAAAGTTGACTAACAACAAAACATTCCTGTGAAATTGTCATAAAAGCATCTTATGAATACAACATCAATCCCTTAGGGGAAAACCTGATGAACAAATTCTGATTGAACCAAATACGTATCTATTAAGTTATTAAACTTTCCTGAGCCACTCGTCTAACCTTACAATTAGCAAACTGGATTATTACCTGTCAGACGTCATAAATTATGTGATTACTTTTAATCGTTTTGTTATTTACTAGATTCCAGGTAGCATTATGCTTTGAAGGTACATATTTTTGAAATAGTGTAGGCGTTGTTGGTAATTATGACGTCAGGTTACGTAAATCAGACGAATTCACACAAATACATGCAAAGATAAATTACTGCGTTGAATTAGGGAAAAATGAAGAAAAATAAAAAAGTTATACTGTTAGAAAATTGCTAAATTACGTTTTTCTTCTTTAAAAGTATAATTTATAGTTATATATGTTGGATTGAGATAGCTATTTGAGTTAAGGCGTTGCTCTTCATATTCGTAATACTGTTGATAATCGGAAGGCGCTAAGTTCTTACAGGTCCGATATGATTCCATATGTTAATGATTAGCGATAAATTGCTACAAACTCTAAAAAACACTAAATAAATATTAGAACTACACACATGCCACATGTTTTAGATGCTTCTGTACACATGTATATGTTTATCCTGAACGAAAAAATTACGTCAAATATTAGAAAAAAGTATCATTTTCAGCCATTAATTTCTTTTTTTTTTTAATTTATCTTTTACGTTTGTTATTTGTCATTTTTTTTTCTGGTATTTCTTTTTGTTACTTCTTGTTATCTATTTTACTTTTGTTATTTAACAATTTGTTACTTTTGTTATTGTGCAATTTTTGAAAGGGCAAATCACCTTTGATGTGATGTCCATAAATAAATAAATAATTAAATAAATAATGATTAGCATAACTAAACTCCCATCCTGGCTAGAAAAGTCCGTCACGCAAGGGATGCGTAATCTAAGCATGTTTCCCACCTGAATGTTTAATAAAATAGGTATATCTACATACTAGTAACACTACCGTCAACATTGAGTGAAATAATACAAACAATGAGAAATGATTCTGCGAATCTACATTCTATTGTTCTACTCTATTGTTAATAACCTCTACAACGGAAAGCGTCTGAATTAAAGAAACAGGCTAGACAACTTCTGAGAGCTGAATAGGTATATTCTAGACCGGAAAGAAAAAAACAATTGCTGAAATATATCTGAATAATAAAAATAATTCCATTTTTTATCCATTTTTTTATTGAAAACTTTTTACTATAGATATTGCTGTAATTTATAATCGATTTCAGAATAATTTGTATCTCAATATATATTGAAATATTAGTTAATCGAAGAAAGCAAAAGAAAATAAAATTGGGGGGGGGGGGGGGGGGGGGGTCCAACCAGAACTATAATCTTGCAATGTAGGTTATACGAGATATAAATAAATGCAAATACGATTTGTTGACCCTCCCTCCTTCTTTTGCTCCCCCCCTTCTTTTGCTCTTCGAGTACTAAAATTTGAGTGAATGAGATACAAATTATTCTGATCGATTAAAAATTACAACACTAGCTATACTAAATAGTTTTCATGAAACTGAATATTAATATTAAAGGTTTTTTGAAAACTATATTTGGTACTTAACTTAGTAATGAAGTGGTTCATGATATAACATCTTATTATTAATATGAAAATATAATATGTGGGGGTAAACGGAAAGGGGAAAACATTAAAATCCAAATATCTCGGTTAATGCTCGTTATATGTATCAAACAGAGTTTCAGATTTCGGATTTCAGCCATTAACGAACGAAATATCGATTTTGATAACGATGAAACAAATATTGCGACTGCTAGAGTATTAACAGAAAAAAAATTAAGAATATATATAAATATATATATATATTAAATAATGCTGTAATATATAATATATATAAAAAAAAATAAGATCAGCTAAAATTATGCTGGTGTCCCTTAAGGGAAATCTGCTAAAATGCATGTTCAGACTGTATCAGCTCTAATCAGATTGGCCGAGGCTGCCATGCATCTTTGGGAGTACCGTTATCAATGCTGTTGATAAGCAGCTGTGTATAGTTGAAGCCAATAAAGATGTTCAATCACCATTTATAAAATTAATTCGGGAAATTCATTTAATAAGCGGCGAAGAAAGGCGAAAGCTAGCAGTTGCTGGGTTATTATCAAATCCGTATTCAAGATCAAAAAAGACAATACACGCAGACCGTTGGACGGAGATCTCCTCCTATGGTCGAGATATAGAGGTAGTTCCCCTCACTCGCTAGTCGCTAATTGAACCTGGTTGGAAACCATTGCTGTCAGTTGCAAGTAGAACTGCATAGATGCAGACTGCAAAAAGGTCATCCACGGAGGGGTTGCGGAAACTAAGGAGATTTACTTCCCTCGTGGGGTTTAACAATAGATAAATCTACATACTGGTATCACACCACAACTGTAAATATTAAGTGAATAAATACAAGTGGTAATAAGAAATCTTACCCCTCTCAACGGGAAGCGTCTGAAATGTAAACAAACAGGTCTGCTAAACCCTCTTCATAATGGTAAAGAAAAACTAAATATATCAGAATATAATATATTAATTATATTGATAACTATATGCTACATCTAATAACTGTAAATTTATAGTTATTGATAACATTTGCTACATCTAATTACTGTAAATTATAGTGAATCAGAATAATATTTATCCAAATCAATCAAATTTTAGTGTCCAAGGACTTAAGACGGGGGGGGGGGGGTTTGCCAGACAAATTTGCATGTATCTCGTATAACAAAGGTCTCTTGAAAACGATATTTAGTAGTTTAGTTTCGAATAATGTAGTTAATTATATAGCAGAGTATTGTTTATGTAACTTGAGTAGAAGGGGGGTTTGTTGAAGGTTTGCTGAAAACTGAAAAATTGTTAAGGGAAATCTGCTAAAAGCCCTATATTCGCAGCAATCTTGTGATTAGCTTCTACTAGTAAAACTGCAAGGAAAGGATCTAACAGGTTGTTTTCCACCGCGTACACTTGTCGACGTAAGTTGATTATTCGATTGAAGGATAGGTTATTTATCAAATTCAGGCTTAGATCAACAATTATTGGGGTAACCGTTGGTGGCCTAACACTTGTAATGATCATTTCTTTATTTTTGTTTTATATGTTTAAAATAAGTAGGATTATTTGACAAACATACTTAGTTTTAAATCCGGACTATGATTCATATTTTCTTTTTTTTATTTTAATGTAAATTCTTTTCTCATTTTATACAGTGTTTTTATAAGAATGAATTGGAGTATTTTCTTGATCTAAATAAGTGCCCATTTTGAGGCAGCCATACATCAGTTCATAATGATAATCACCTATATTCCCACCATCAGTTTTTCTTTTTGTGTTCTTACACTAACAAAGAAGAGTTGTAAAAGCATTTATCTCTAAGCCATGTTATATGTGGGGCTCAGGTTAGCCATGCGAGTTAAAGCGTTGACCTTTATCTCACATGGTAAACCTAGAGTGGCGAGTTCGATTCTCGCCCGGGAAAAGGAAATTATTTAGTGTCGAAATTCATTAAATAACGTCCTAAAATCCCACCCTGGCTAGAAAAGGTGGTAACCTGTAGACAACCGGCCCCAATTAGGCTTAGTTGCAAAAAGTGGACATTAATAAATAATAATAATAATAATAATGTTATATGTCATCCTAGGAATATCCTAGTCCTAGACTAGCAATATTTCGCCATCGACTTTCTTAGTAATGTAAATAGCACAGTCAAAATAACCTTACATGTAAAGTAATATAATATAGTATATATTGTAGTAGCATATTTGTGGGCGAAACTGAGTTTCACACATAATCTTAGCCCGTAACAACAGACGGGAGTCAGATTGACTCCGCATTATTAGATTCTCGTTAGTTTCACATTGTTGTACTTCCGTAAACCGCACCGTACTTTCAGTACCTTCAAACTAGTCTTTCCTCAGTCTTCACGTGCACTGTCGAGGCTACACATCTGTTTCTTTGTCACTTATTTGTTTCTGAATTCAGTGATGCGCACTACGGAGTCAGCTTGACTCTACATCTGTGTTAGTGTGAGACAAAATTGGTAAGCTTCTTCCTCCAAATTATATACTTGGGAAAGGTTTTATGTATATAAATGCAACAAGAGTTCTTTATACCTTTTAATCTTACTGTCAGAACAGGAAAGGAAGCTACAGAAACCAACACAATCAGTGCTGAGGTTGACTTCTCCTATTTATGGCTCAAATAGGAATATAACTGCAGATAATTGGTTCTCGTCAGTTGAACTGGTGAACATCCTGAAGGAAAAGAAATTGACATACGTTGGACAGTAAAAAGGAATAAACGGGAAATACCACCAGAATTTTTACCCCAAAAGAGAAGAGAAGTTGGAAGTAGTATTTATGGTTTCTCAAAGGATTTGACATTGATATCATATGTACCAAAGAAAGGCATAGCTGTACTACTTATGTCATCTATGCACTCTTCTCCAGCTCAAGATGAAGAAGGTAACAAGCCAGAAATTGTTAGTTTCTACTAGAGAGAAGATTAGATAATCCTCGACTTGGCCAGGAAGTGAGAACATCAATCAGGAAGGTTCTTGGTAAAGAAGAGGAGCAAACAGTATCCGGTGGAGACAAGCTAGTAACTAGAAAATATTGCTGTATATGCCCTAAAAACGGAAAAGAAAACCCAGCACATTATGCAGACGTTGTAATCGTCCAGTATGTGGACAGTGCTCATTAGTTGGGTGCAACAATTGTGTTTGAAGTAGGGCAGTTTTATTTTGTAAGAGAGTTATATTTTACATTATCTGTATCTAACTCACTGAGCAGGTATTATATTTTATGAATTCTTTGGCCTTAAATAAAATTCTGATTTACTAAATGTGGTAATTTCCACCCCTAATTGTTCATATCCCTTAATTATACATAAAATAAATGAATAAAAGTTGGGATATAAAGGTGTAAATGACAAAGGAAATACATGGAGTCAGTTTGACTCCATGTCTGTGGTTATGTAACACAAATTCACGTCTGTGGTTACGGGTTAACATTGAAATCCCCAAGTAGTAAATCTACTACTAACGTAAATATACGTTATACCAAAGAATTTGTCATATGTTATACTTAAATTCAACCATCTTGTCCTTCGATTTGTAATAAGATCGATATATTGAACCAGCGACTCTTAATTCTTAGCACACTATTTCTGTCATTGGCAGGATTGTAACTTGTAACACAGACTTGCTGGCTTTAGGAATTACAATGACAGTTCCTCCTATGTGGCCTTCCGCAGTAGGAAACAGTGCAGCTGATAATGGTGACGACACCATTCTTGCCTGGCTGCAATTTCGATGGCATACCTGTTGACTTCATCAAACTGCAGCAGGTTTTGGTCTTTATAACCACCAAACATTCACCGAAGCTAATAGCTACTCCTTTATACGAAGTCGGGGTGTTTGCCTTATTTCAACGATCATTTCCGAGACTAGTAATTGGCAATGATGATGTTATTGTTGGCCGGTCGACTACCCCAAGACTAACACACCCGTTAACCTTGGAGGACCAGCCCATTCACCTGCACCCGACAGACAGACTGCAGACGCCCCAAGACTAACACACCCGTTAACCTTGGAGGACCAGCCCATTCACCTGCACCTAACAGACAGACTACAGACGCCCCAAGACTAACACACCCGTCAACCTTGGAGGACCAGCCCATTCACCTGCACCCGACAGACAGACTACAGACGCCCCAAGACTAACACACCCGTTAACCTTGGAGGACCAGCCCATTCACCTGCACCCGACAGGGAGACTACAGACGCCCCAAGACTAACACACCCGTTAACCTTGGAGGACCAGCCCATTCACCTGCACCCGACAGACAGACTACAGACGCCCCAAGACTAACACACCCGTCAACCTTGGAGGACCAGCCCATTCACCTGCACCTAACAGACAGACTACAGACGCCCCAAGACTAACACACCCGTCAACCTTGGAGGACCAGCCCATTCACCTGCACCTAACAGACAGACTACAGACGCCCCAAGACACCCTGCAGGAGGACCTAGCCCATTAACAACAGCCGTAATAACTGGCAGACTGAGGACGCCCCAAGACTAACAACACACCCGTTAACCTTGGAGGACCATCCCATTCACCTGCTAACACCCGACAGGCAGACTACAGACGCCCCAAGACTAACACACCCGTTAACCTTGGAGGACCAGCCCATTCACCTGCACCCGACAGGGAGACTACAGATGCCCCAAGACTAACACACCCGTTAACCTTGGAGGACCAGCCCATTCACCTGCACCCGACAGGGAGACTACAGATGCCCCAAGACTAACACACCCGTTAACCTTGGAGGACCAGCCCATTCACCTGCACCCGACAGGGAGACTACAGATGCCCCAAGACTAACACACCCGTCAACCTTGGAGGACCAGCCCATTCACCTGCAGACAGACCGACAGCAGCTGCAGACGCCCAAGACAGACGCCCCGGAGGACCAGCCCATTCACCTGCACACACTACAACGCCCCAAAGACTAACACACGTTAACTTGGAGGACCCAGCCCATTCACCTGCACCTAACAGGCAGGACTACAGACGCCCCAAGACTACACACCCGTGAGGACCAGCCCATTCATGCAAGCAGGACCCAGCCCATTCACCTGCACCCGACAGGCAGACTGCAACGCACCCAAGACTAAACACACCCGTTAAACCTTGGAGGACCAGCCCATTCACCTGCACCCGACAGACAGACTGCAGGACGCCCAAGACTAACACACCCGTGAACCTTGGAGGACCAGCCCATTCCCTGCACCCGACATGGAGACTACAGACGCCTCAAGACTAACACACCCGTCAACCTTGGAGGACCAGCCCATTCACCTGCACCCGACAGACAGACTACAGACGCCCCAAGACTAACACACCCGTCAACCTTGGAGGACCAGCCCATTCACCTGCACCCGACAGACAGACTACAGACGCCCCAAGACTAACACACCCGTTAACCTTGGAGGACCAGCCCATTCACCTGCACCCGACAGACAGACTGCAGACGCCCCAAGACTAACACACCCGTTAACCTTGGAGGACCAGCCCATTCACCTGCACCCGACAGGCAGACTGCAGACGCCCCAAGACTAACACACCCGTTAACCTTGGAGGACCAGCCCATTCACCTGCACCCGACAGACAGACTACAGACGCCCCAAGACTAACACACCCGTTAACCTTGGAGGACCAGCCCATTCACCTGCACCCGACAGACAGACTACAGACGCCCCAAGACTAACACACCCGTCAACCTTGGAGGACCAGCCCATTCACCTGCACCTAACAGACAGACTACAGACGCTCCAAGGTTCCAACTCAAGATTCAACATCAACGCTGTCCTGTCGCTGCCCTCACACATAGATTAACTTTACTAATTAAATGGGTACATTAAATAAATATATTCACCAAACTCTCGTATTAACACTGCTCTATACTTCATAAATTAAGGGAACTGCAGAGTCTGAATTGCTACATTTTTAGATTATCGCAGCAGATTTTAATTTGCACAGCGTATTTCATTGTGAACGGTTTACTTGAAACAAATTACCACATATTAAACTATAGAATAACTACATTTCAAGAAGGCTTCATAGATCACACTCACGGTTTACATCGCTACAAGCAGAAATATTCGAAAAGTCTGTCCCACATGAGCTAAGCGTCTGAAATGTAAAAAAAGTCCGTCACGCAGGGGCTGCGTAAACTAAGAAGATTTCCTATGTGAAGTTTAGCAATAGGCAAATCTGCATACTAGTAACACAACACCACCATAAGTAAATACAAACGGTAATGAGAAATCTTTCAGTTAATTTTAAACTCCCAACTGAAACGGCTTCTGAATTGTAAGAATAATTTATATTTTTATAACTCAAATTTTAGTAGTCCAAGAACTAAAGAAGGAAGGGGGGGGGGGCGGATGAACAGAACGTATTTGCATAAATCTCACAAAGTAACGAAGGTAAGGTAAGGTTAGAAACGAGAGGTTAGGTTAGAAGCTTCCGCCAGATTCGAGACTTACGAAAACGGCCGAACTAACCCAAACAACACCCGACTACAGACTTCATAAAAATGCAAATATGTCGGTTAATATTCAAGATAGAGAATAAGTGTATATAACAATATTTATAGTAAATTTAATTTTCAATATGTTTGTTTCTATACATTTTTTCGATATGTTGCATAATTACGGATATATTTTGAATTTTCTAAAATCCCCCCTTTAACCCCCCCCCCCTCCCTCTGATACGATTTCAGCCATTAACGAACTTGATCTTTCTTTTTACATAAATTATATATATATATATATATATATATATATATATATATATATATATATATATATATATATATAATTTTTAACGGACCTCATTTTCGTCATCTCCTGGGTAGGATCAATAGCTGATTTCCCCTATCTGATAAAACAGGCCTGCCAAACTCCCAACGGAAAGAAAAACAATTAATGAAATATATCAGAATATAACATATTGATTTTATTGAAAACTATTTAGTATAACTATGTAGTTCTGTCATATATAATGTATCAGAATAATGTTTATCCCATTCAATCAATTATAGTAGTCCAAGAACTTAAGACGGGGTGGAGGGTCACCATAACGTATTTGCATCTATCTCGTATAATAAAGGTGTCATGAAAGCAATATTTGGTATTTAGGCTTCGAATAATGTGGTTTATTACATAGCACAGTGTTGATTACGTAACATAAGTTGAAGTGGGGGTTTTCTGAAGGTTGAAAATTGAAAAATGCAAATTTCTCGGTTAATATTCAAGAAAGAGAATAAATGTATTTAACAATATTTATAGTACGTTAAATTTTCAATAAGAATGTTTCTACACAATTGTTCGATCTGAGATATTATGTGTGCTCTTTACTATACGTCAACATTCAGCCATTAACGATCTTGATCCTTCTTTTTACATAACACAATATATATATATATATATATATATATATATATATACACACACACACATCATGACGCCAACTAACTACATTTTACCAGATTTCCCTCATTTTCGTCTGAGGAGGTTGAAATTGAAGATATTTTCTTAAATGGCGTCATGAGTAGCAATTCAATAGCTGATTTCCCTTAAGGATTACACCAAATAAGGAACTTCAAAGTAAGATTTACGCGACAAGTTTAAATATACACTTTAAGAACGGTCAAATGAAATTGAGCTCCTCCCATTATTGCCATCTAGAGAGCACTGAAAAAATCGGAAGATTTATTTTCTAAAAATGTCGGCAAGTAAACAACTACGACAGATAATGAACCACAAGATAACAACTAACAGCTGACTAAAGGACTTCTAAACTAGAGGACAATTGATGACACTGCCCATTGGAACTATGGACAGAATGAGGATGGTGCCTCTAGCCGGTCATCGGCCAGGAATGGCTCCATCACTCACTAGAGGACAGTTGATGACACTGCCCATTGGAACTATGGACAGAATGAGGATGGTGCCTCTAGCCGGTCATCAGCCAGGAATGGCTCCATCACTCACTAGAGGACAGTTGATGACACTGCCCATTGGAACTATGGACAGAATGAGGATGGTGCCTCTAGCCGGTCATCGGCCAGGAATGGCTCCATCACTCACTAGAGGACAGTTGATGACACTGCCCATTGGAACTATGGACTGAGGATGGTGCCTCTAGCCGGTCATCAGCCAGGAATGGCTCCATCACTCACTAGAGGAAAGTTGATGACACTGCCCTTTGGAACTAAGGACTGAGGATGGTGCCTCTAGCCGGTCATCAGCCAGGAATGGCTCCATCACTCACTAGATGACAGTTGATGACACTGCACATTGGAACTATGGACTGAGGATGGTGCCTCTAGCCGGTCATCAGCCAGGAATGGCTCCATCAGTCACTAGAGGACAGTTGATGACACTGCCCATTGGAACTATGGACAGAATGAGGATGGTGCCTCTAGCCGGTCATCAGCCAGGAATGGCTCCATCACTCACTAGAGGACAGTTGATGACACTGCCCATTGGAACTATGGACAGAATGAGGATGGTGCCTCTAGCCGGTCATCAGCCAGGAATGGCTCCATCAGTCACTAGAGGACAGTTGATGACACTGCCCATTGGAACTATGGACAGAATGAGGATGGTGCCTCTAGCCGGTCATCAGCCAGGAATGGCTCCATCACTCACTAGAGGACAGTTGATGACACTGCCCATTGGAACTATGGACAGAATGAGGATGGTGCCTCTAGCCGGTCATCTGCCAGGAATGGCTCCATCACTCTCTAGAGGACAGTTGATGACACTGCCCATTGGAACTATGGACTGAGGATGGTGCCTCTAGCCGGTCATCAGCCAGGAATGGCTCCATCACTCACTAGAGGACAGTTGATGACACTGCCCATTGGAACTATGGACAGAATGAGGATGGTGCCTCTAGCCGGGCATACGCCAGGAATGGCTCCATCAGTCACTAGAGGACAGTTGTTGACACGGCCCAGTGGAACTATGGACAGAATGAGGATGGTGCCTCTAGCCGGTCATCAGCCAGGAATGGCTCCATCACTCACTAGAGGACAGTTGATGACACTGCCCATTGGAACTATGGACAGAATGAGGATGGTGCCTCTAGCCGGTCATCAGCCAGGAATGGCTCCATCACTCACTAGAGGACAGTTGATGACACTGCCCATTGGAACTATGGACAGAATGAGGATGGTGCCTCTAGCCGGGCATCAGCCAGGAATGGCTCCATCACTCACTAGAGGACAGTTGATGACACTGCCCATTGGAACTATGGACTGAGGATGGTGCCTCTAGCCGGTCATCAGCCAGGAATGGCTCCATCACTCACTAGAGGACAGTTGATGACACTGCCCATTGGAACTATGGACAGAATGAGGATGGTGCCTCTAGCCGGTCATCAGCCAGGAATGGCTCCATCACTCACTAGAGGACAGTTGATGACACTGCCCATTGGAACTATGGACAGAATGAGGATGGTGCCTCTAGCCGGTCATCAGCCAGGAATGGCTCCATCACTCACTAGAGGACAGTTGATGACACTGCCCATTGGAACTATGGACAGAATGAGGATTGTGCCTCTAGCCGGTCATCAGCCAGGAATGGCTCCATCACACACAAGGCGACAGTAGATGAACCTGCCAATTGGTACGATGGACTGAGGCTGGTGCCTCTCGCCGGTCATCAGCCAGGAATGGCTCCATCACTCCCTCGAGGACAGTGGCTGACACTGCCCATTGGAACTATGGACAGAGGATGGTGCCTCTAGCCGGTCATCAGCCAGGAATGGCTCCATCACTCACTAGACGACAGTTGATGACACTGCCCATTGGAACTATGGACAGAATGAGGATGGTGCCTCTAGCCGGTCATCAGCCAGGAATGGCTCCATCACTCACTAGAGGACAGTTGATGACACTGCCCATTGGAACTATGGACTGAGGATGGTGCCTCTAGCCGGTCATCAGCCAGGAATGGCTCCATCACTCACTAGAGGACAGTTGATGACACTGCCCATTGGAACTATGGACTGAGGATGGTGCCTCTAGCCGGTCATCAGCCAGGAATGGCTCCATCACTCACTAGAGGACAGTTGATGACACTGCCCATTGGAACTATGGACAGAATGAGGATTGTGCCTCTAGACTTTCATCTGCCAGGAATGGCTCCATCACTCACAAGACGACAGTTTATGATACCGCACATTTGTAATATGGTCAGTATGAGGATTGTGCCTCTAGCCGGTCATCAGCCAGGAATGGCTCCATCACTCACTAGAGGACAGTTTAGGACACTGCCCATTGGAACTATGGACAGAATGAGGATGGTGCCTCTAGCCGGTCATCAGCCAGGAATGGCTCCATCACTCACTAGAGGACAGTTGATGACACTGCCCATTGGAACTATGGACAGAATGAGGATGGTGCCTCTAGCCGGTCATCGGCCAGGAATGGCTCCATCACTCACTAGACGACAGTTGATGACACTGCCCATTGGAACTATGGACAGAATGAGGATGGTGCCTCTAGCCGGTCATCGGCCAGGAATGGCTCCATCACTCACTAGACGACAGTTGATGACACTGCCCATTGTAACTATGGACAGAATGAGGATGGTGCCTCTAGCCGGTCATCAGCCAGGAATGGCTCCATCACTCACTAGAGGACAGTTGATGACACTGCCCATTGGAACTATGGACAGAATGAGGATGGTGCCTCTAGCCGGTCATCAGCCAGGAATGGCTCCATCACTCACTAGAGGACAGTTGATGACACTGCCCACGGGTACTATGGACTGAATGAGGATGGTGCCTCTAGCCGGTCATCAGCCAGGAATGGCTCCATCACTCACTAGAGGACAGTTGATGACACTGCCCATTGTAACTATGGACAGAATGAGGATGGTGCCTCTAGCCGGTCATCAGCCAGGAATGGCTCCATCACTCACTAGAGGACAGTTGATGACACTGCCCATTGGAACTATGGACTGAGGATGGTGCCTCTAGCCGGTCATCAGCCAGGAATGGCACCATCACTCAAAAGATGACAGATGATGACACTGCCCAGTGTAACTATGGACAGAATGAGGATTGTGCCTCTAGCCGGTCATCAGCCAGGAATGGCTCCATCACTCACTAGAGGACAGTTGATGACACTGCCCATTGGAACTATGGACAGAATGAGGATTGTGCCTCTAGCCGGTCATCAGCCAGGAATGGCTCCATCACTCACTAGAGGACAGTTGATGACACTGCCCATTGGAACTATGGACAGAATGAGGATGGTGCCTCTAGCCGGTCATCAGCCAGGAATGGCTCCATCACTCACTAGAGGACAGTTGATGACACTGCCCATTGGAACTATGGACAGAATGAGGATGGTGCCTCTAGCCGGTCATCGGCCAGGAATGGCTCCATCACTCACTAGACGACAGTTGATGACACTGCCCATTGGAACTATGGACAGAATGAGGATGGTGCCTCTAGCCGGTCATCGGCCAGGAATGGCTCCATCACTCACTAGACGACAGTTGATGACACTGCCCATTGTAACTATGGACAGAATGAGGATGGTGCCTCTAGCCGGTCATCAGCCAGGAATGGCTCCATCACTCACTAGACGACAGTTGATGACACTGCCCATTGGAACTATGGACAGAATGAGGATGGTGCCTCTAGCCGGTCATCAGCCAGGAATGGCTCCATCACTCACTAGAGGACAGTTGATGACACTGCCCACGGGTACTATGGACTGAATGAGGATGGTGCCTCTAGCCGGTCATCAGCCAGGAATGGCTCCATCACTCACTAGAGGACAGTTGATGACACTGCCCATTGTAACTATGGACAGAATGAGGATGGTGCCTCTAGCCGGTCATCAGCCAGGAATGGCTCCATCACTCACTAGACGACAGTTGATGACACTGCCCATTGGAACTATGGACAGAATGAGGATGGTGCCTCTAGCCGGTCATCAGCCAGGAATGGCTCCATCACTCACTAGAGGACAGTTGATGACACTGCCCATTGGAACTATGGACAGAATGAGGATTGTGCCTCTAGCCGGTCATCAGCCAGGAATGGCTCCATCACTCACTAGAGGACAGTTGATGACACTGCCCATTGGAAACTATGGACTGAGGATGGTGCCTCTAGCCGGTCATCAGCCAGGAATGGCTCCATCACTCCCCAGAGGAGATTTTATGACCCTGCCGATAGGATCGATTGACTGAGGATGGTGCCTCTAGCCGGTCATCAGCCAGGAATGGCTCCATCACTCACTAGAGGACAGTTGATGACACTGCCCATTGGAACTATGGACAGAATGAGGATGGTGCCTCTAGCCGGTCATCAGCCAGGAATGGCTCCATCACTCACTAGACGACAGTTGATGACACTGCCCATTGGAACTGTGGACTGAGGATGGTGCCTCAAGCCGGTCATCAGCCAGGAATGGCTCCATCACTCACTAGAGGACAGTTGATGACACTGCCCATTGGAACTATGGACAGAATGAGGATTGTGCCTCTAGCCGGTCATCAGCCAGGAATGGCTCCATCACTCACTAGAGGACAGTTGATGACACTGCCCACGGGTACTATGGACTGAATGAGGATGGTGCCTCTAGCCGGTCATCAGCCAGGAATGGCTCCATCACTCACTAGAGGACAGTTGATGACACTGCCCATTGGAACTATGGACAGAATGAGGATGGTGACTCTAGCCGGTCATCAGCCAGGAATGGCTCCATCACTCACTAGAGGACAGTTGATGACACTGCCCATTGGAACTATGGACTGAGGATGGTGCCTCTAGCCGGTCATCAGCCAGGAATGGCTCCATCACTCACTAGAGGACAGTTGATGACACTGCCCATTGGAACTATGGACAGAATGAGGATTGTGCCTCTAGCCGGTCATCAGCCAGGAATGGCTCCATCACTCACTAGAGGACAGTTGATGACACTGCCCATTGGAACTATGGACAGAATGAGGATTGTGCCTCTAGCCGGTCATCAGCCAGGAATGGCTCCATCACTCACTAGAGGACAGTTGATGACACTGCCCATTGGAACTATGGACAGAATGAGGATGGTGCCTCCAGCCGGTCATCAGCCAGGAATGGCTCCATCACTCACTAGAGGACAGTTGATGACACTGCCCATTGGAACTATGGACAGAATGAGGATGGTGCCTCTAGCCGGTCATCGGCCAGGAATGGCTCCATCACTCACTAGACGACAGTTGATGACACTGCCCAGTGGAACTATGGACAGAATGAGGATGGTGCCTCTAGCCGGTCATCTGCCAGGAATGGCTCCATCACTCACTAGAGGACAGTTGATGACACTGCCCATTGTAACTATGGACAGAATGAGGATGGTGCCTCTAGCCGGTCATCAGCCAGGAATGGCTCCATCACTCACTAGACGACAGTTGATGACACTGCCCATTGGAACTATGGACAGAATGAGGATGGTGCCTCTAGCCGGTCATCAGCCAGGAATGGCTCCATCACTCACTAGAGGACAGTTGATGACACTGCCCACGGGTACTATGGACTGAATGAGGATGGTGCCTCTAGCCGGTCATCAGCCAGGAATGGCTCCATCACTCACTAGAGGACAGTTGATGACACTGCCCATTGTAACTATGGACAGAATGAGGATGGTGCCTCTAGCCGGTCATCAGCCAGGAATGGCTCCATCACTCACTAGACGACAGTTGATGACACTGCCCATTGGAACTATGGACAGAATGAGGATGGTGCCTCTAGCCGGTCATCAGCCAGGAATGGCTCCATCACTCACTAGAGGACAGTTGATGACACTGCCCATTGGAACTATGGACAGAATGAGGATGGTGCCTCTAGCCGGTCATCAGCCAGGAATGGCTCCATCACTCACTAGAGGACAGTTGATGACACTGCCCATTGGAACTATGGACTGAGGATGGTGCCTCTAGCCGGTCATCAGCCAGGAATGCCTCCATCACTCACCAGAGGACAGTTGATGACACTGCCCATTGGAACTATGGACTGAGGATGGTGCCTCTAGCCGGTCATCAGCCAGGAATGGCTCCATCACTCACTAGAGGACAGTTGATGACACTGCCCATTGGAACTATGGACAGAATGAGGATGGTGCCTCTAGCCGGTCATCAGCCAGGAATGGCTCCATCACTCACTAGACGACAGTTGATGACACTGCCCATTGGAACTATGGACTGAGGATGGTGCCTCTAGCCGGTCATCAGCCAGGAATGGCTCCATCACTCACTAGAGGACAGTTGATGACACTGCCCATTGGAACTATGGACAGAATGAGGATGGTGCCTCTAGCCGGTCATCAGCCAGGAATGGCTCCATCACTCACTAGAGGACAGTTGATGACACTGCCCATTGGAACTATGGACAGAATGAGGATGGTGCCTCTAGCCGGTCATCAGCCAGGAATGGCTCCATCACTCACTAGACGACAGTTGATGACACTGCCCATTGGAACTATGGACTGAGGATGGTGCCTCTAGCCGGTCATCAGCCAGGAATGGCTCCATCACTCACTAGAGGACAGTTGATGACACTGCCCATTGGAACTATGGACAGAATGAGGATGGTGCCTCTAGCCGGTCATCAGCCAGGAATGGCTCCATCACTCACTAGAGGACAGTTGATGACACTGCCCATTGTAACTATGGACAGAATGAGGATGGTGCCTCTAGCCGGTCATCAGCCAGGAATGGCTCCATCACTCACTAGACGACAGTTGATGACACTGCCCATTGGAACTATGGACAGAATGAGGATGGTGCCTCTAGCCGGTCATCAGCCAGGAATGGCTCCATCACTCACTAGAGGACAGTTGATGACACTGCCCATTGGTACTATGGACAGAATGAGGATGGTGCCTCTAGCCGGTCATCAGCCAGGAATGGCTCCATCACTCACTAGAGGACAGTTGATGACACTGCCCATTGGAACTATGGACAGAATGAGGATGGTGCCTCTAGCCGGTCATCAGCCAGGAATGGCTCCATCACTCACTAGAGGACAGTTGATGACACTGCCCATTGGAACTATGGACTGAGGATGGTGCCTCTAGCAGGTCATAAGACAGGAATGGCTCCATCACTCACTAGTGGACAGATGATGACAAAGCCCATTGGAACTATGGACAGACTGAGGATGGTGCCTCTAGCCGGTCATCAGCCAGGAATGGCTCCATCACTCACTAGAGGACAGTTGATGACACTGCCCATTGGTACTATGGACAGAATGAGGATGGTGCCTCTAGCCGGTCATCAGCCAGGAATGGCTCCATCACTCACTAGAGGACAGTTGATGACACTGCCCATTGGAACTAGGGACAGAATGAGGATGTAGCCTCTAGCCGGTCATCAGCCAGGAATGGCTCCATCACCCACTAGAGGACAGTTGATGACACTGCCCATTGGAACTATGGACAGAATGAGGATGGTGCCTCTAGCCGGTCATCGGCCAGGAATGGCTCCATCACTCACTAGAGGACAGTTGATGACACTGCCCATTGGAACTATGGACTGAGGATGGTGCCTCTAGCCGGTCATCAGCCAGGAATGGCTCCATCAGTCACTAGAGGACAGTTGATGACACTGCCCATTGTAACTATGGACTGAATGAGGATGGTGCCTCTAGCCGGTCATCAGCCAGGAATGGCTCCATCAGTCACTAGAGGACAGTTGATGACACTGCCCATTGTAACTATGGACAGAATGAGGATTGTGCCTCTAGCCGGTCATCAGCCAGGAATGGCTCCATCACTCACTAGAGGACAGTTGATGACACTGCCCAGTGGAACTATGGACTGAGGATGGTGCCTCTAGCCGGTCATCAGCCAGGAATGGCTCCATCACTCACTAGAGGACAGTTGATGACACTGCCCATTGGAACTATGGACTGAGGATGGTGCCTCTAGCCGGTCATCAGCCAGGAATGGCTCCATCACTCACACACTGAGTAGTTACATAAGTGAAACGAAGAGAAATTAATTTTTGAAATGTCAAATTACATAAAATCTTACTGAAAGTAAAAAATAAAACTGTTACATTGAACTTGATAAAATGTCTTTCCTAGAATGGCCCATTAAAGTTGTAGACATTAACTGGGGCCTCGCTCCGACTTCCTATCTCATTAAGCAGTGGAACATTGTGTAACCTCCTCGAGGAAGAAGGTTATTACCAGCTGTACATGCAACAACTAGCTCGGCATGCATTAAGCATTACCGCTGCAATAATCAACTCTCTTATGCATAATCTATTCAATGTTTGATCTTCTCTCTGCCATTTTATAAAATCTACCTCCCATCACACCTAGTTGCTAAAGGCTAGAACTGTCTACGAGATGAGCTTTCTTCATGTAAATTTAAAAGCTGGGCTTGCTTTAACTGAGCAGATTTCCCTCTCACATAATACTTATTACATCTCACCATCTATTATCCATTTCTAAATACCAATCCGATGAGTAGAACTGGCAATAATACATCCCCCCCCCCCACACTACACAACTTCAGCCGTAAACTAACATGATCTTCAGTTTTATATAAAACAATTAAATATGGAATTTTGTACATATCAACATATTTAAAATTGTCACCGCTTGACAAGTAATATATATATATATATATATATATATATATATATATAGTCCTATAGGACATATATAGTCCTATATCAAGAAATAAGCGTCCATACTTAATCCAATTTTAGGGCGCATATTGTATAATAATACAGACGTAGTAGGTAATATATAAATTACCTAACCTCAATATAACATAAATTAGGAAATTTTATTATTGATTTCAAATTATGCATAAGCCTTGTATTGAGTGCCATTCCTATGGGAACTTGAGTGACAAATCGATCTTATATTTTGAAAATTACGACATTAAAATGTGAGCAAATGACTCGGAGAAATATCAACATTTGCAAAATTGCATGTAATGATAAAGGACTGGACACCTCTCACTTGCATAAGAGGCAGGCGGAAACGAAATATATAACTGAAATTACAAACTGTTGAGTTAATATATATGGGGAGCTGAAGGGGTTGAATAATTATACTGTTTATAGTTGGCTAATTGGGAGGGATGGCTGTATATTGAGGATGGAATCTGGATCGATAAGCTAATGGTACTCATCAAGCTGGAGGCCCATCATCATTAGTGCATTTCTCGAGGGAAACCCAGCAGCAGGCCTACATCATCACGGCTGGCATCAATCGGTGATATCACTGCGCAATGCAGGCCTCATCGGGTAGCAGGGGATGGTTAGCCCATCACTCCAGCAGGCCTACATTATCACGGCTGGCATCAATCGGTGATATCACTGTGCAATGCAGGCCTCATCGGGTAGCAGGGGATGGTTGGCCCATCACTCCAGCAGGCCTACATCATCACGGCTGGCATCAATCGGTGATATCACTGTGCATTGCAGGCCTCATCGGGTAGCAGGGGATGGTTGGCCCATCACTCCAGCAGGCCTACATCATCACGGCTGGCATCAATCGGTGATATCACTGTGCAATGCAGGCCTCATCGGGTAGCAGGGGATGGTTGGCCCATCACTCCAGCAGGCCTACATCATCACGGCTGGCATCAATCGGTGATATCACTGTGCAATGCAGGCCTCATCGGGTAGCAGGGGATGGTTGGCCCATCACTCCAGCAGGCCTACATCATCACGGCTGGCATCAATCGGTGATATCACTGTGCAATGCAGGCCTCATCGGGTAGCAGGGGATGGTTGGCCCATCACTCCAGCAGGCCTACATCATCACGGCTGGCATCAATCGGTGATATCACTGTGCAATGCAGGCCTCATCGGGTAGCAGGGGATGGTTGGCCCATCACTCCAGCAGGCCTACATCATCACGGCTGGCATCAATCGGTGATATCACTGTGCAATGCAGGCCTCATCGGGTAGCAGGGGATGGTTGGCCCATCACTCCAGCAGGCCTACATCATCACGGCTGGCATCAATCGGTGATATCACTGTGCAATGCAGGCCTCATCGGGTAGCAGGGGATGGTTGGCCCATCACTCCAGCAGGCCTACATCATCACGGCTGGCATCAATCGGTGATATCACTGTGCAATGCAGGCCTCATCGGGTAGCAGGGGATGGTTGGCCCATCACTCCAGCAGGCCTACATCATCACGGCTGGCATCAATCGGTGATATCACTGTGCAATGCAGGCCTCATCGGGTAGCAGGGGATGGTTGGCCCATCACTCCAGCAGGCCTACATCATCACGGCTGGCATCAATCGGTGATATCACTGTGCATTGCAGGCCTCATCGGGTAGCAGGGGATGGTTGGCCCATCACTCCAGCAGGCCTACATCATCACGGCTGGCATCAATCGGTGATATCACTGTGCAATGCAGGCCTCATCGGGTAGCAGGGGATGGTTGGCCCATCACTCCAGCAGGCCTACATCATCACGGCTGGCATCAATCGGTGATATCACTGTGCAATGCAGGCCTCATCGGGTAGCAGGGGATGGTTGGCCCATCACTCCAGCAGGCCTACATCATCACGGCTGGCATCAATCGGTGATATCACTGTGCAATGCAGGCCTCATCGGGTAGCAGGGGATGGTTGGCCCATCACTCCAGCAGGCCTACATCATCACGGCTGGCATCAATCGGTGATATCACTGTGCAATGCAGGCCTCATCGGGTAGCAGGGGATGGTTGGCCCATCACTCCAGCAGGCCTACATCATCACGGCTGGCATCAATCGGTGATATCACTGTGCAATGCAGGCCTCATCGGGTAGCAGGGGATGGTTGGCCCATCACTCCAGCAGGCCTACATCATCACGGCTGGCATCAATCGGTGATATCACTGTGCAATGCAGGCCTCATCGGGTAGCAGGGGATGGTTGGCCCATCACTCCAGCAGGCCTACATCATCACGGCTGGCATCAATCGGTGATATCACTGTGCAATGCAGGCCTCATCGGGTAGCAGGGGATGGTTGGCCCATCACTCCAGCAGGCCTACATCATCACGGCTGGCATCAATCGGTGATATCACTGTGCAATGCAGGCCTCATCGGGTAGCAGGGGATGGTTGGCCCATCACTCCAGCAGGCCTACATCATCACGGCTGGCATCAATCGGTGATATCACTGTGCAATGCAGGCCTCATCGGGTAGCAGGGGATGGTTGGCCCATCACTCCAGCAGGCCTACATCATCACGGCTGGCATCAATCGGTGATATCACTGTGCAATGCAGGCCTCATCGGGTAGCAGGGGATGGTTGGCCCATCACTCCAGCAGGCCTACATCATCACGGCTGGCATCAATCGGTGATATCACTGTGCAATGCAGGCCTCATCGGGTAGCAGGGGATGGTTGGCCCATCACTCCAGCAGGCCTACATCATCACGGCTGGCATCAATCGGTGATATCACTGTGCAATGCAGGCCTCATCGGGTAGCAGGGGATGGTTGGCCCATCACTCCAGCAGGCCTACATCATCACGGCTGGCATCAATCGGTGATATCTCTGTGCAATGCAGGCCTCATCGGGTAGCAGGGGATGGTTGGCCCATCACTCCAGCAGGCCTACATCATCACGGCTGGCATCAATCGGTGATATCACTGTGCAATGCAGGCCTCATCGGGTAGCAGGGGATGGTTGGCCCATCACTCCAGCAGGCCTACATCATCACGGCTGGCATCAATCGGTGATATCACTGTGCAATGCAGGCCTCATCGGGTAGCAGGGGATGGTTGGCCCATCACTCCAGCAGGCCTACATCATCACGGCTGGCATCAATCGGTGATATCACTGTGCAATGCAGGCCTCATCGGGTAGCAGGGGATGGTTGGCCCATCACTCCAGCAGGCCTACATCATCACGGCTGGCATCAATCGGTGATATCACTGTGCAATGCAGGCCTCATCGGGTAGCAGGGGATGGTTGGCCCATCACTCCAGCAGGCCTACATCATCACGGCTGGCATCAATCGGTGATATCACTGTGCAATGCAGGCCTCATCGGGTAGCAGGGGATGGTTAGCCCATCACTCCATCAGGGCCTCATCGGGAAGTAGGGGACGGTTATATCGGAGTCCGAAAATGCCAACCAATGAGAGTATATATATATATATATATATATATACACACATATATATAGTCTTTACTCTGGTTTTTTGTTCGAATTTTCAAGATACTTTTTCATTTCACATGCCATAGACACTACATCTGCAATTTTTGGCATTGAAGTCTATTTCTTTCTTACCTTTTTACGCATAAACGGCTTAAGTTAGCTGATTTCCCAATTACTGGTATGCCAGAGTAGTGATCTCATCGCAGCGTATATTATCTATTTCTAAGGTAAGAGTTGGGGTATACTGATAGTTGAAAACAAGGTAGGAAGAATAACTCGCTTAATAGAAACGAGCTCCGGTAAAATGTATATAACAGCAATTGTAGTTTGTCAAGATTAGTTGTATTATAGGTTTTGATCGGAACCCTAATAACCGGGATATTTGGATTTTCATACTCTTCCTGTCATTATTATTATTATTTATTAACATCCACTTTATACTGATAGGCTAATTCGGACGGGTTATCTACAGACTACCACCCTTTTCTAGCCAGGCTGGGATTTAGGATGTTATTTAATGAATTCCGTCACTAAATAATTTCCTTTGCTCAGGCGAAGAATGTAACTCGCCACTCTAGGTTTGCCATGTATGATAAAGATCAACGCTTTAACTCGCATGGTTAATGTTGTATCATTAACAAGTATGACCGAACTATAAAACCTTAAGTGATGAAGAGTAGTTGCACCTATCTCCCGTAATAAAGATTCAATGAATACAATATTTGGTATATAAGCTTGGAATAAAATGGTTCGTGGTATATCAGCGTATTGGTAATATGCCATTAGTAGAGGTGGGGCTTTACTCAAAGCCGATAACCATAAAATCCAAATATCATGATGTAGAAAATATTCAAATAACAACAATTGAATTTACATTACACATTAGTTCTTTACAATTTTTCGATCCGACGTATAATAATAGAGAATTTTAAACTTTTGAAATTTTTACCCCCTGTCCGAATTCAGCTGTTAACAAACTTGATCTTCCGTTTTACATAAAACGCTTATATACCGCTTATATATATATATATATATATATATATATATATATATATATATATTTCCCTTGGATGGAAATGTGTTAAAATGAGAGCCACCCTTGCTGGAAATGGGAGAAAGACTGTAGATAAGCCTGGCCGATTAGCATAAACTGAATATTAATGAACTATAGTTATGACTGCATTGGCATCGCACTAGTGATATTATTGCATTTAATAGTTAGCAGAGGCCTGGCCATTGCTGGCACATTCACTCAAAGTCCTAATGTCAGAAGGTCTTCGGATGACTTTCATTCTCAGCTAAATGCCATTTAGGCGCTTGTAATCAATTAATGTGCGTGTTGCATAAGATGCTAACACATGATAGTAGATAGTGCATCTTGGAAGAAGTGCATTCTACTAGGACAATCACTAGAAAGGCTTTACTTTCCAAGTGAAAAAATCCTATGATGATAGAATGCACTTCCTTCGTTGCCCAGGGCAATAATATTCTTTAATGTCCATTCCAAACAAGTCTTAAAATACTTTTTTAATAGGCAATACTTTGATGAGGAAGTGGCTGCATTAACTAAGCAGACATGATGGCTTTTCAGATCTCATCTCACCATTTATTCCCCATTCCCAAATAAATATCAGGCAAGGAGAGTGTTGTCAATAAAATCTAAGTTGATGACGTAAAACAATGTTTGGGATTTAACTAAAAGCCGACTAATGGCTTCCACCATGAATATATCATATCATGTACTCTAAATATTTATCTTGTCTGTACATTGATTTTTTCACGATACTTTTTCGTTTCACGTGTCATAGACACGATATCTGCACTTTTTGGCTTTGCTATCTGTTTGTTGCCTTTTCACGCCTAAACTAAGTAGCCCAATTTTATGACACTTGGTATGCATATTACTACTAACCCAACTTAAACAATATGCTATATTAATATTCTGAGAGACGAGTAAAAGTTGGGGTTATAACGAAGGTCTGAAATGAAAATTTGTTATATTTCGTTTCATATTGGTTTTTCGGCAAAGATGCACGTAACAAAAGTTGTTTATTTTGTTATTTAAAGTAACGTGTGTCGTATACCAAAGTTTAAGTAAGATACACCCTAAAAACTGTAGCGAGATTCAACAATTTTATTGGGCACTAATGACTGAACCGGACTAAACAGAACTCAGTGTTAGCATTAACTCTTCCATGATTATAGGCTATATCAACATTTCTTGGGACGATCAGGGGTGGGGGTTGTAATGGAGGTATTCTATGAACAATCGTCGTAATTCGTTTTCTATTAGTTTCTCTGCTAAGATGCACATATCAGATGGGGTTTATTTTGTAATTTAGGCCCAAGAATCTTTCCTTCAAATATACATATTTGTAATGAGGTCGTTGTGAGTTATGATAGGTCCAAGAAGGTCCACTCTCCTTTTTTCCATGGCTTTGACAAGACTTTAGCTCTCACTTAACTCATTTAGAACTTCAATGTTGGATATTTTTTTAGTCCAACTTGTTCTGTTGATTCTCCGCCAGATCCACATTCCCTTTGCTACCAACCTATTATTTTCCATTTTGTAGATAGTCCCACTTTTGCCCCTGTAAGGTAGTCCACTCCATACGGAAGACTTATCTTATAGTCCAGTAATAAGAAATATTTTTTAATTTAACTTTTTCCCTCCGATTTTCTAAAAAAGATTTTATCCAACTGAGTAATTGCTCGCCCATGCCAATAGCACCAATCTTCATTAGAAGCAACTCGCGATTTCATGTTTCAAAAGCCTTATTGAAATCAAATGAAACCCACAACACTATATTCCAACGATCTATTGATTTTCTGATGTCAGATGTTATTGTATGTAAACGTATTACGGCCATGCCTGGTTGATGTGGAGACAATAAACTATCTATATGTATTTAAAAATGTTTTAATGTAGTGAGCAACAATTCTTTCAGCAATTTTAGACATCACCGGCACAATCGAAATAGGCCTGAACTGATCTGGGCACAGCGGGTTCGCAACTTTTGCTATTGGCCTGATTATGGACTCCTTCCATACAGCAGTAACTATTTAATATTTATTATGTCAACAATAATATCCTCAGCCCCTAGCATTTTTAACATATCTCTACTGATTCCATCCACACCAGCATGTAGCAAATTCACATGTAGGAAGAATAAGATTATTTAGTGGGGTTGTGGTAACTGGTGGCGTGACGAAAAAAGTATTCAAAATTTCTGGATCCATAGAAGCACATTCTTCTTTGCAAGGTTTTAGCACTCCCAAATGTCTCAGCTCATTCCACATCTCTCTTGGTGAAGCTGAAAGTAAGGAGTCACTCATCCATTGAGATGCCCATAATACTTATTTTATGAACGTAAACCAAATTTCCTCGTTTATAGCATATAAAAAGTAAGTCGTGAGTTGATACTTGAATTTGCCCATGTTTTGTAACTTTAGAAGTATCAGAAACTATTATATGGTCTATCCATGTTTCCGCTTCTACTGTACTTGTGATTGTATGGTTAGTCGGCTCGAAAGGAAGCAAATATAAGCTTATTGTTCGTAAGATGGACTTAAGTTGCTTTGCTGGAAAATCTGTAGAATTTGGGACAATATTGAGGTCCCCTCTAATATAATTAGTAAAGTAACATAGCCACTTATAATATGAATATCAAATCTATGTATAATATAATTAATAAAGTAACATAGACACTTATAATATGAATATCAAATCTATGTATAATATAATTAATAAAGTAACATAGCCACTTATAATATGAATATCAAATCTATGTATAATATAATTAATAAAGTAACATAGCCACTTATAATATGAATATCAAATTTATGTATAATATAATTAATAAAGTAACATAGACACTTATAATATGAATATCAAATTTATGTATAATATAATTAATAAAGTAACATAGACACTTATAATATGAATATCAAATCTATGTATAATATAATCAATAAAGTAACATAGCCACTTATAATATGAATATCAAATCTATGTATAATATAATTAATAAAGTAACATAGCCACTTATAATATGAATATCAAATCTATGTATAATATAATTAATAAAGTAACGTAGCCACTTATAATATGAATATCAAATCTATGTATAATATAATTAATAAAGTAACATAGCCACTTATAATATGAATATCAAATCTATGTATAATATAATTAATAAAGTAACGTAGCCACTTATAATATGAATATCAAATCTATGTATAATATAATTAATAAAGTAACGTAGCCACTTATAATATGAATATCAAATCTATGTATAATATAATTAATAAAGTAACATAGCCACTTATAATATGAATATTACATCTATGTATAATATAATTAATAAAGTAACATAGCCACTTATAATATGAATATCAAATCTATGTATAATATAATTAATAAAGTAACGTAGCCACTTATAATATGAATATCAAATCTATGTATAATATAATTAATAAAGTAACGTAGCCACTTATAATATGAATATCAAATCTATGTATAATATAATTAATAAAGTAACATAGCCACTTATAATATGAATATTACATCTATGTATAATATAATTAATAAAGTAACATAGCCACTTATAATATGAATATCAAATCTATGTATAATATAATTAATAAAGTAACATAGCCACTTATAATATGAATATTACATCTATGTATAATATAATTAATAAAGTAACATAGCCACTTATAATATGAATATCAAATCTATGTATAATATAATTAATAAAGTAACATAGCCACTTATAATATGAATATCAAATCTATGTATAATATAATTAATAAAGTAACATAGCCACTTATAATATGAATATTACATCTATGTATAATATAATTAATAAAGTAACATAGCCACTTATAATATGAATATCAAATCTATGTATAATATAATTAATAAAGTAACATAGCCACTTATAATATGAATATCAAATCTATGTATAATATAATTAATAAAGTAACATAGCCACTTATAATATGAATATTACATCTATGTATAATACAATTAAGAAAGTAACATAGCCACTTATAATATGAATATCAAATTTATGTATAATATAATTAATAAAGTAACATAGCCACTTATAATATGAATATCAAATCTATGTATAATATAATTAATAAAGTAACATAGCCACTTATAATATGAATATCAAATCTATGTATAATATAATTAATAAAGTAACGTAGCCACTTATAATATGAATATCAAATCTATGTATAATATAATTAATAAAGTAACATAGCCACTTATAATATGAATATTACATCTATGTATAATATCGATAATGAGTCCAAATAAGAACTAGGAGAGTGAGTGAGAGAGAGAGAGAGAGAGAGAGAGAGAGAGAGAGAGAGAGAGAGAGAGAGAGAGAGAGAGAGAGAGAAATCAAGGGAAGCATTTTTATTATAGAAAGGTTATTTCACAAGGAGACAAAAATTACCAACAGAAAAAAAAATTACGCTCCTAACATTAATGTAATACTATTTATTGAAACAATTCTCTAAATGTCCTTTGATCCTACCGACGAGATAACGAAATTAGGCCTTTTCCTATATATAAGTATATGCGCCGTTCGCTGCTCTAATACTGCTGTTTCTGGGTTGATGGATATTTTCAGACTCTAAGAAATGGTTTGAAATGCGTGCCTGGTGTAAAGCTGTTGGAGGGATATTATCGGAGAAGGTAGTGAGCATGTTATAGTTATGTTAGACGGTACGATGGAGAAGGTGGTCATATATTGATATATGCGGTGGCCGGCAAACTTCCGCTCTGCAGTTGCATAATGTCCGAGATATGCACTTCCTTTCTCCTGCCCAGCCAGTAATAAGCACTAGCAACCGCATACAGGAATAGCTCAGCTTGCTAGCAGCCAACATTGCTACCTTAGCAAAGCCCCGATCAGGTTATGCTTAATTATGGAAGGGGGCTACAAGACCCACAGTGTTTACGCTTCCATCACAAAAAGCACATGACATTACACGCCCAAGCCACATTTTAAGTGCACTTTATTACATAGTACTTCCTGTATTTGATTTCCTCAATAGTACTCCTTGCATTGTGCATTGTATTTTCTGTACTCCTTCCGTTGTCCTTTCCTTGTGTTCCTGGTGACTGTACCATTGCCGTGTCAGACCTTGGAGTTTTAGGAAGGAACAAGCTTACCTTTGACCGTTATATTTAATTTGTCTACTTTATATAACTGAGTTATCCTGCTGTCTTCGCCTTCTCCATTGATGTACCAAATCCTTGATGTGTTCATAATTGTCCTGTGATACTATCATATGGTGCGGTTTTATCTCGTGTTAATAAACCCGCTTCATCAATTTTGATTTATGCACTCGCTAAGCACACGTAGGGCTGTATCATTTCTTGCACCACAGACGCATACTTTTTGTCCCCTTTTCTTAATTTATTAAAGACAAGAGCCGAAATTTCCATGTCCGCACATTAACTGGGTCGCCAAGTATCTCGGCGTTAGTCATTTGGGGATGTCAACTGACGAAGAGATTTTCCGTTATGGCTCCTTCTTGTCTTCCAAATAAACTCAAATGCTTGGAGTATGTATTTGCTCGCTCTCTCCTTGATTGCTTTAACTGCATCTCCTTCTTGTCTTCCAAATAAACTCAAATGCTTGGAGTATGTATTTGCTCGCTCTCTCCTTGATTGCTTTAACTGCATCTCCTTCTTGTCTTCCAAATAGACTCAAATGCTTGGAGTATGTATTTGCTCGCTCTCTCCTTGATTGCTTTAACTGCATCTCCTTCTTGTCTTCCAAATAGACTCAAATGCTTGGAGTATGTATTTGCTCGCTCTCTCCTTGATTGCTTTAACTGCATCTCCTTCTTGTCTTCCAAATAGGGCAGTAGTAGCTAGGGGCGGTAGTAGCCAGGGGCGGTAGTAGCCAGGGGCGGTAGTAGCCAGGGGCGGTAGTAGCCAGGGGCGGTGTAGCCAGGGGTGGTGTAGCCAGGGGCAGTAGTAGCCAGGGGCGGTAGTAGCCAGGGGCGGTAGTAGCCAGGGGCGGTAGTAGCCAGGGGCGGTAGTAGCCAGGGGCGGTAGTAGCCAGGGGCGGTAGTAGCCAGGGGCTGTAGTAGCCAGGGGCTGTAGTAGCCAGGGGCGGTAGTAGCCAGGGGCGGTAGTAGCCAGGGGCGGTAGTAGCCAGGGGCGGTAGTAGCCAGGGGCGGTAGTAGCCAGGGGCGGTAGTAGCCAGGGGCGGTAGTAGCGAGGGGCGGTGTAGCCAGGGGCGGTAGGAGCCAGGGGCGGTAGTAGCCAGGGGCGGTGTAACCAGGGGTGGTGTAGCCAGGGGCGGTAGTAGCCAGGGGCGGTAGTAGCCAGGGGCGGTAGTAGCCAGGGGCGGTAGTAGCCATGGGCGGTAGTAGCGAGGGGCGGTGTAGCGAGGGGCGGTGTAGCCAGGGGCGGTAGTAGCCAGGGGCGGTGTAACCAGGGGCGGTAGTAGCCAGGGGCGGTTGTAGCCAGGGGCGGTAGTAGCCAGGGGCGGTGGTAGCCCGGGGAGGTAGTAGCCCGGGGCAGTAGTAGCCCGGGGCGGTAGTAGCCCGGGGCGGTGTAGCCAGGGGCGGTAGTAGCGAGGGGGGGTAGTAGCGAGGGGCGGTAGTAGCGGGGGGCGGTAGTAGCCCGGGGCGGTAGTAGCCAGGGGCGGTAGTAGCCAGGGGCGGTAGTAGCCAGGGGCGGTAGTAGCCAGGGGCGGTAGTAGCCAGGGGCGGTAGTAGCCAGGGGCGGTAGTAGCCAGGGGCTGTAGTAGCCAGGGGCGGTAGTAGCCAGGGGCGGTAGTAGCCAGGGGCGGTAGTAGCCAGGGGCGGTAGTAGCCAGGGGCGGTAGTAGCCAGGGGCGGTAGTAGCCAGGGGCGGTAGTAGCCAGGGGCGGTAGTAGCCCGGGGCGGTAGTAGCCAGGGGCGGTAGTAGCGAGGGGCGGTAGTAGCCCGGGGCGGTAGTAGCCAGGGGCGGTAGTAGCCAGGGGCGGTAGTAGCCCGGGGCGGTAGTAGCCCGGGGCGGTAGTAGCGAGGGGCGGTAGTAGCCAGGGGCGGTAGTAGCGAGGGGCGGTAGTAGCCAGGGGCGGTAGTAGCCCGGGGTGGTAGTAGCGAGGGGCGGTAGTAGCCCGGGGCGGTAGTAGCCAGGGGCGGTAGTAGCCAGGGGCGGTAGTAGCCAGGGGCGGTAGTAGCCAGGGGCGGTAGTAGCCAGGGGCGGTAGTAGCCAGGGGCGGTAGTAGCCAGGGGCGGTAGTAGCCAGGGGCGGTAGTAGAGAGGGGCGGTAGTAGCGAGGGGCGGGAGTAGCCAGGGGCGGGTAGTAGCCAGGGGCGGTAGGGGTGTAGCCAGGGGCGGTAGTAGCCAGGGGCGGTAGTAGCCAGGGGCGGTAGTAGCCAGGGGCGGTGTAGCCAGGGGCTGTAGTAGCCAGGGGCGGTAGTAGCCAGGGGCGGTAGTAGCCAGGGGCGGTAGTAGCCAGGGGCGGTAGTAGCCAGGGGCGGTAGTAGCCCGGGGCGGTAGTAGCCAGGGGCGGTAGTAGCCAGGGGCGGTAGTAGCCAGGGGCGGTAGTAGCCAGGGGCGGTAGTAGCCAGGGGCGGTAGTAGCCAGGGGCGGTTGTAGCCAGGGGCGGTAGTAGCCAGGGGCGGTAGTAGCCAGGGGCGGTAGTAGCCAGGGGCGGTAGTAGCCAGGGGCGGTAGTAGCCAGGGGCGGTAGTAGCCAGGGGCTGTAGTAGCCAGGGGCGGTAGTAGCCAGGGGCGGTAGTAGCCAGGGGCTGTAGTAGCCAGGGGCGGTAGTAGCCAGGGGCGGTAGTAGCCAGGGGCGGTAGTAGCCAGGGGCGGTAGTAGCCAGGGGCGGTAGTAGCCAGGGGCGGTAGTAGCCAGGGGCGGTAGTAGCCAGGGGCGGTAGTAGCCAGGGGCGGTAGTAGCCAGGGGCTGTAGTAGCCAGGGGCTGTAGTAGCCAGGGGCGGTAGTAGCCAGGGGCTGTAGTAGCCAGGGGCTGTAGTAGCCAGGGGCGGTAGTAGCCAGGGGCGGTAGTAGCCAGGGGCGGTAGTAGCCAGGGGCTGTAGTAGCCAGGGGCGGTAGTAGCCAGGGGCTGTAGTAGCCAGGGGCGGTAGTAGCCAGGGCGTAGTAGCCAGGGGCGGTAGCCAGGGGGGTAGTAGCCAGGGCGGTAGTAGCCAGGGGCGGTAGTAGCCAGGGGCGGTAGTAGCCGGGGCGGTAGTAATATATATATATATATATATATATATATATATATATATATATAACTTACTTTACCATGCTGGAAGAGTCAACACATATTGAGGCATTCTTTTGCACATTCAATAATAAATTAAGAATTATCATTATTTGATGAGGTTTTCGGTCACTTGGATTGGAATAAAACTACTTCAGCTTGTCGATGTTTCGTTGTAATTTATTACCTTAGTCAAGGCGAACTGAATAGTGTACAATATCTGAATATTGCAATTGAGTTATTCTCTTTGAGAGTCGGA
This sequence comes from Riptortus pedestris, assembly GCA_019009955.1. Lineage (NCBI taxonomy): Eukaryota > Metazoa > Arthropoda > Insecta > Hemiptera > Alydidae > Riptortus > Riptortus pedestris. Next base: position 194,993,511 of record CM032229.1, on the reverse strand, counting down.
AGTAGGTAATGTACGAAATCAGATTGCAGAATGAAACCTGCTTCATTAAAGCATTTAGCTCCATTGCAACATCAGATGTTTTACACCATCCAGTTCGCCTTGACCAAGGCAATGACTTGGCGCTAGCTGCAGTAGTTGCATTGCAACCTCAGTGACAGGCAACCGCATCGGGCAAGGATAGCTACAGTAACGGTCATCACTACGAAAATTAACAACTGTTTTGATTACTGTAAGTTCTGTAGTAAACACGAATCATTCACCCTTAGAGGAAACATTGGATGGTTGGTTTCAATTCCATAACTTTGGAGTTGTCGGAAGTTGTGATTTGGGGAAGCATTCAATACTCTGTGGTGATTGGAATGAGGCTGTGACGTGAAGGGCAGTTTTGTTAGTAAACGATGAAGGTTACGCAAGAAGGAGTGTAAGTAGCGGTAGAAAGCCCTTTCACCTCGAGACCTTTCTACAGATTTATTAGCGCCGGCCGGACAAACGGAGGGTGTGGTCTGCCTCGAGATGTAAGCCATATCTGCAATGCGGATCGGACCAAAGTAACCACCATATTACCTCCTGCTTTTTAGTCTCTCTCATCAACATGTGGTTTCTCCACAGACATTAGCCAGTCATTAATTCAACCGTTAACACATTACTGCCGCGTCGAGTAAATATAACTGAAATAAAGAAGCATTCAGCGCTATTCCCTTTTAGAAAATCGCCATATCAATGGCATAGTCTTACTCGAGAATTTTTAATTATTTTTTTTTTTAAATATCTGTTTTACGACATTAGTGCCGTCCTCAGCTCTATTTGTTGAAATAAAAAAGTCTGTCACGCAGGGAATGCGTAAACTAAGCAGATGTTCGAAGTAAAGATTTGAAATAGATAAATCTACATACTGCTACCAACGGAAAACGTTGTGTACGAACAGGTGAGGCAACCTCACAAAGATAGATAGAAATATTCTTCACCGGAAATAAAAAAAATTATATGTATACACTCAACCGCAAAAAAAAAAAACCGGACACTTAATTTTTGTCGTATTAAAAGCTAATTTTCACCAATTTTCTTTATGTGGGTATTCTAGTTATTACAGAGAATTTAGAGTCTAAGTCCATTGAACTAATCCCTTCAGGATTAGTAAACAATTAGATAAAACTCAGATTCGATTTATTTGTCGTGAAGTTGATCTATTCTAAAATGTAAGTAGTTTTTCGCACATTTAAATATCTTTAATTATTAACCAAGCATTTTCTTTAATTAATATTTTATTTTTATTTCGGTCCAGAATAACTTAGATGGAAGGCCGGAGCTTACGTTACATTGCCAAAACGCTTGGGGTAGCGAAGTCTACCATTCACTGTAATAAAAATGAAGAATATTTTTTTTTTAAATGTGTTAATTTATCTTTTTTTTTCTTTTTTTTTTTGTATTTTTGTGTAAATAATCAATAAAAATTATTCACTTTTGGCAGATTTTGTTTATAAAAACTTTTAGATTAACCAATTATTTTTAATTAAAAAGATTAATTATATATAAAATTTATTATATATATATATATAATATATATATACATATATATTAAGTATCTAACAAAATTATAAGACTAAATCTAAGTGTCCGGTTTTAGCAGATTTCCCTTAAGGGAAATCAGCTATTGAGGTCGTACTCGTGACGCGATTTTCGAAATTTCTCTTCAAATGTCCACCTAGGAGATGACCAAAATAAGGTCCGTTCAAATATATATATATATTTGGTTGTTCCGCTCTAGTGGTCACGATTATTGTTTAATCGTTACCAAACTCGATATTTAGTCGTTTTATGTAAAAAGAAAGATCAAGTTCGTTAACGGCTGAAATCGGCCCAGGGAGAGGGGGGGGGTTTAGGAGGATTTTCGAAAATTCGAAATATCTCCGTTACTATAGGTCGGATCGAAAACCTGTATAGAACAAATCTTATTATAAATTAAATTTACTATAAATATTGTTATGTACAGTAAGTCACTATCTTGACTATTAACCGAGATATTGGCATTTTTCAGTTTTCAGCCACCACCAAACCCACTTCTACCAATGTTACATAAACAATACTCTGCTTCATAATAAATCACAGTATTTGTAGTTTAAATACCAAAAATTGTATTCAAGAGACCTTTATTATACGAGATACATGCAAATATGCCCTGATGTCCCCCCCCCCCCGGTCTTAAGGTTTTCGACTACTAAAATTTGATTGATAGGGATAACAATTATTCTGACTCATTATTAATTACAGTACTAGATATAGTAAATAGTTCTCAATAAAATTAATATGTTATATTCTGATATATTTCAGTAATAGTTTTTCTTTCCGGTGTGAAGCGGGCAGACCCGTTTGTTTACATTTCTAACCTAACGCTTCCTGTCGGCAGGTTATTGAAATTGGATGAAACATTTCTTATTTCCGTTAGTATTTATTCTCGGTGGTGTTGTGTTACCAGTGTGTAGATTTATCTATTACTAAACTTCACGAGGGAAATCTGCTTAGTTTACGCAGCCTCTGCGTGACGGACTTTTTTTCTTTTTTGCGGTTGAGTGTATATATATATATATATATATATATATAATATATATATATATATATATACTATCCTAAGGTACCCCCGGCTTCGCCCAGGGGAATTCATTTGGCAAGGCTGTACTTGCAACAATATATTGACTCTTTATAACCCTTTCCAATGTTTTAGGGTTAATACCTGTCGTTTCTGAGGATTTGTTAATAAATAATAAAATTATTTTTTTATGTAAAGACTTTCACTGTCCTCCATGTTGTTAAGGGGGGGGGGGGGGGGGGGGAAATCATATTTACCCGTTTCCTGTGCATTATGCATAGATTTAAATTATTAAGGACAAAATATTAACATACATTTGAATTAACTTTTCCAGGTGAGGTACCTGGTAGTTCATATTGAAAAGAATTGTTGAGCCAATTTCTCTAAATAATAAAATCAACAACTTTTATTATTTGCATATTTGCCAAAACCCCAATAGGAAACGAAATATCACTATTTTTAATTTCAGGCCTCCCTTATAACCCCCACTCCTGCCCGACCCTAGAAATGTTAGTAAAGCTTCATTATAAGGAAAAAAAAAAAGGCGTTAGTGCTAGTTCACATACCGAGTTTGGTTTAGTTCGGTTGAGTTTTTTGTGCCAAATAAAAATTGTTGACTTCCGCTAGTAGTTTTTAGCGTATAACTCAATCTATACTTAGGTATACGACAAAAGTGTAATATAAACAAAAGTTACTCCAAATAACAAAATACACAACTTTTGTTAGGTGCATAAATTGCCGAAAAAGCATTATGGGAAACGAGAATATTGCTATTTGTTAATTTCAGCCCTTCCTTATAACCCCCACTCCTGTGCGTCCTCAGAGAATATTAACATAGCCTAAAGTCCTAAATTGGGTTTAGGTAGTACTAGTAATATACATACCAAGTGTCATAAAATTCGGTTTAGCCGTTTATGAGTTAATAGGTAACCAGCAAAGAAATAAACAAACAGACCGACACTGAAGAAACAATATGAAGTGCTGGTTTCTATGATATGTGAAATATTGGAATAAGTTATCGTTGGATAATTCGCGAAAAAAATCTAATGTACAGACAGAGGTTACCAATTTTATATATATATAAACAGAATAGAATATATTAATTTTATTGAAAACTATATACTTCTTCTAGTGCTGTAATTTGTAATGAATCGGAATAATTTGTATCGGAATCACTCATATTTTAGTAATCCATGAACTTTAGAAAGGGGGGGGGGTGAACAACAGAAAATATTTGCATATATCTCGCATAGTAGTAGTTCAATGAAAACAATATTTGGCAATTAACCTTTTAATAATGGAATAAGATGTAAGTGAATAGGTGGGTGAGGGTTTCATAAGAGCAGGTAGTGTTGTATATATCGATGGCAAGTAGGTAGGAAATGCGAGAGAGGTTGAATGGAGGAATAAGGTAGCAATGAAGATGACATTACATTGCGTCACCAGTTGTAATTAAGACATAGAATGGAGAGAGGCGGGAGGTTGTGGTCTCGGTGGCCTGTTCAACTTACGTCACCCAGATATACATACGATATCTGACAATACATTCAACAATACAAATTACTTAACAGCACACTAATACTGTCTTCAATTTTAGCACATTTCTCTTCAAGGAAATCAGCTGTTGTAGTCATGACCCGATTTTCCAAAAGTATCTTCAAATGCCCATCGGTCCTTCCCAGATGTCGAGAATTATGAAAAGCCGAAATATATCCCTTATTATAAGGCAGGTCGACAAATTGTATAAAACCAATCTTATTATAAATTGTATGTTCTATAAATGTTCTTTTAGACATATTTTCTGTGTCATAACCTCGGTAACACACACCTGCGAGCTCATCTTACTACTCAAAAAAGAACTCACGACAACACATACTGTACATATCAAGATATTCAAGCCCAAGCAAAACATATGATACTCAACTCATGGCAGAAAACTTGGTTTACCACAACTGATAACAAATTTCGAGAACTGAAACATACAATCGGTGAATGACCTTCCTCAAAAAGGCTAATTAGAAGAGCAGAAGTAGTTTTAACGAGGTTGAGACATGGCCATTCACGACTAACTCACACTTACCTACTTACTGGAGAAGACGAACCCTACTGCCAACACTGTAACTGCAGACTTACTATAAAACATATACTAACTGACTGCTGTCTAAGGACTCACATAGACCTACCATACACTGCCACTGAATTACTACATGACTGTAGCACGTATATAGACCGCGTATTAAAATACTTGAAACATAACAACATATTCAAAAAATTATAATGTGGGGCAATACTGAAAATATTTGCAGAAATGAGTATACTTACGTAAATATAATAATTATATGTTATATGTTAAATATGTTTCATATGTTATATGTTAAATATGTTATATGTTAATTATTATGTTGTATGCTAAATAACTGATTCGTCGCTAAATCGCCCCAGTTGCGAAATGCAATTATTGTATGAATAAATAAATAAATCAACTTACTTTCTATTATACTCTGATTGAAAACATGGGATATACGAATTACTTGCTTAATATTTGAGTTAAAGAAAAATGTACAGAAGAAAAACTGTAGAGCATCTATAGTTTAATTACGTACATTTTATAAGCATTTACCATCCAACTCATAAATAAAAAGTATCTTTAGTGATGACTGAAACTGTTAAATAACGAATATCGTACAGATCAAGTAAACATTTTGGGGAGAAGAACGTAATATCTTCATGTGGTCCATGTTATAACAGCTTCTGGTTATGATGGCGTCTGTAGGAGTAGGGTTTGCTCAAGGGTGAAAAATAAAAAAATCCGAAATTTAATTATTATTTGTCCTACAATTGAGTTCTTAAGTCCTTGTCCCGAAAATCCTCATTTGACCTATACCATGATAGTTAAGCGCTTCAGTCAATAATAAAGATAATATTTGTTATTCGTAAAAACCGGGCCTGAAATAGGGGGGGGGGTTATAGAGGGACGGATTCGAAAATTCAAAATATCTTTCGTTACTATGAGTCAGATCGAATCATGTTATAGAACCAATCGTGTTAAACTATTGATGCTCTATACTTGGTTCTCTCTGCATATTTTCACAACTGTAATATTAAGTAATTTTGCAATTCGACAGCTATTAAGGGCCTGTGTATATATGTGTATATATATATACACATATATACGTATATTTAGTGTGCGTAAATGTTATAATCGCTTAGACATCCTCTGAGAGGAGTATAATACACAATTGGTCTAGAGTATAATAAGAAAGAATATGGTGTATATGCCGGCTGGAGTATTATGTACTATTTATGAATATATTAGAATGTCAGCTGTGGTTTGGGAGTTTATAAACAGATAAGCCATATGCAATGAAGTAGTGGGATGACAACAATGGCCAATTACGGTGCCGATCAAACGGGAAGAGTTTTGATTCTTTTTATCCTTCTGTTGAAGAGTTGGGCCTGAGTGGGGCCATTTAGAAAGAGGTTAATCACAGTCTGCCAATCGAAAGGGAAAATTTTCTTCAAAGACGCATTATCGATCCACTCAAAACTATGTGTATAAATATTTGTGTGTGAGTGTGAGTATGTATATATATAAATATATATATATATATATATATATATATATATATATATAAAAAAAACAAATCCGTATTTCTCCAATCTGCTCCATATATTACAGATTATAATCTGTAATAATTATTCTTAATATGAAATGAGTAGGAGTTGATTTACTCAATATCTTGGTTTAGGTATTTCAACATTTTAATATTTCTCTTCAAGAAAATCAGCTGTTGTACTGTGGAGGGATTTCCCGAGCGTAGCAGGCTACTTTATCTAGTATATATATATATATATATATATATATATATATATATATATATATAAAAAAACAAATCCGTATATCTGCAGTCTGCTTCATACATTACAGATTATTATTAGTTTGAAATGAGTAGGAGCTGATTTACTCAATATCTCGGTTTAGGTATTTCAACATTTCTCTTCAAGGAAATCAGCTGTTGTACTGTGGAGGGATTTCCCTAGCGTAGCCGGCTACCTTATCTAGTATATATATATATATATATATATATATATATATATATATATATATATATATATATAAAAAACAAATCCGTATATCTGCAGTCTGCTTCATACATTACAGATTATTATTAGTTTGAAATGAGTAGGAGCTGATTTACTCAATATCTCGCTTTAGGTGTTTCAACATTTCTCTTCAAGGAAATCAGCTGTTGTACTGTGGAGGGATTTCCCGAGCGTAGCCGGCTACCTTATCTATATATATATAAAATTGTAACCTCTGTCTGTACATTGATTTTTTTCGCGAAATTTCACGATAACTTTTCGTTTCACATGTCATAGACACCATATCTGCATTTTGTTTCTTTCGTGTATGTTTGTTTGTTTGTTTGTTTGTTTGTTTGTTTGTTTGTTTGTTTGTTTGTTTGTTTGTTTGTTTGTTACCTTTTCACGCATAAACGGCTGAACCGAATTTTATGAAACTTGGTATGTATATTACTACTAACCCAACTTAGACTTTAGGCTATATTAATTTTCTCTGAGACGAACAGGAGTGGGGGTTATAAGGGAAGCCTGAAATTAAAAATATCGATATTTCGTTTTCTATTGGTTTTTCGGCAAATATGCACATAACAAAAGTTGTTTATTTTGTTATTTAGAGTAACTTTTGTTATATACACTTTTGTCGTATACCGAAGTTTAAATGCGTTATACGCTAAAAATTATAGCGGGAGTCAACAATATTATTTGCCAAAAAAGACTCAACCGAACTAAATAAAACTCGGTATGTGTATTAGCAGTGAGGCCTTCATTATAATAAGCCATACCAATATTTCTATGTACGGGCAGGAGTGGGGGTTATAAGGGAAGCCTGAAATTAATAATAGCGATATTTCGTTTCCTATTGGTTTTTCCGCAAATAAAAACATAACAAAAGTTGTTTATTTTGTTATTTGGAGTAACTTTTGTTATATACACTTTTGTCGTATACCTAAGTATAAATGAGTTATACGTTAAAACATTAGCGGGCACTAACGGCTGAACCAAACTTAACAAAACTCGGTATGTCAATTAGCATTAATTCTTCCATGATTATAAGTTATATTAAAATTTTTAGGTTCGAACGGGCCTGAAATAAAAATTCACCATATTTACATGTATAAGAAACGGGAAATATAAAAATATCGAAGACTGTGAAGAATTATCGAACAAATAATTCTATTATTAGCAAATCACCGGCAACGACGGGTATCAATCCTAAACACTGGGACGGGTAAATGTCAAAATAATGTGCAATGTAAAGCCTGCTAAAAAATACCATCACCATTCAGACTCAAATGAATTCCCGGACGAAGCCGGGTATCTGAGCTAGTATATATATATATATATATATATATATATATATATATATATATATATAAAAAAAACAAATCCGTATATCTGCAGTCTGCTTCATACATTACAGATTATTATTAGTTTGAAATGAGTAGGAGCTGATTTACTCAATATCTCGCTTTAGGTGTTTCAACATTTCTCTTCAAGGAAATCAGCTGTTGTACTGTGGAGGGATTTCCCGAGCGTAGCCGGCTACCTTATCTAGTATATATATATATATATATATATATATATAAAAAAAACAAATCCGTATATCTGCAGTCTGCTTCATACATTACAGATTATTATTAGTTTGAAATGAGTAGGAGCTGATTTACTCAATATCTCGCTTTAGGTGTTTCAACATTTCTCTTCAAGGAAATCAGCTGTTGTACTGTGGAGGGATTTCCCGAGCGTAGCCGGCTACCTTATCTAGTATATATATATATATATATATATATATATATATATATATATAAAAAAAACAAATCCGTATATCTGCAGTCTGCTTCATACATTACAGATTATTATTAGTTTGAAATGAGTAGGAGCTGATTTACTCAATATCTCGCTTTAGGTGTTTCAACATTTCTCTTCAAGGAAATCAGCTGTTGTACTGTGGAGGGATTTCCCGAGCGTAGCCGGCTACCTTATCTAGTATATATATATATATATATATATAATATATATATATATATATAAAAAAAAACAAATCCGTATATCTGCAGTCTGCTTCATACATTACAGATTATTATTAGTTTGAAATGAGTAGGAGCTGATTTACTCAATATCTCGCTTTAGGTGTTTCAACATTTCTCTTCAAGGAAATCAGCTGTTGTACTGTGGAGGGATTTCCCGAGCGAAGCCAGCTACCTTATCTAGTATATATATATATATATATATATATATATATATATATATATATATATATATATATAAAAAAAAACAAATCCGTATATCTGCAGTCTGCTTCATACATTACAGATTATTATTAGTTTGAAATGAGTAGGAGCTGATTTACTCAATATCTCGCTTTAGGTGTTTCAACATTTCTCTTCAAGGAAATCAGCTGTTGTACTGTGGAGGGATTTCCCGAGCGTAGCCGGCTACCTTATCTAGTATATATATATATATATATATATATATATATATATATCCCTCCACAGTACAACAGCTGATTTCCTTGAAGAGAAATGTTGAAACACCTAAAGCGAGATATTGAGTAAATCAACTCCTACTCATTTCATATTAACAATAATCTGTAATATATGGAGCAGATTAAAGAAATACGGATTTGTTTTTTCATGAATCTAAAACATTAAAATAATAGATAAATACAAATATTTAATAAGTATAAATATATATATATATATATATATATATATATAAAATTCTCGCGTACGTGTGTATGTCACAAAACTCCTCCTAGACGGATGGACCGATTTGATTGAATTTTTAAATACGCGTTCGGGTGACGCCCCGGATGGTTTAGCGCTGCAGATCGGCCAGGCAGATGGAGCAGGAGTGGTGGTAGTTCTACCATGGTTACAAGCTGTACTAAATTTGTTAAATTCGAACGGAAGTGGGGGTTTACTGAAGGCCGAAAACTAAAAAACACCGATATCTCGGTTAATATTTAAGACAGTGAAAAAAGGTACATGACAACGTTTATAGATCATTTTATTTGCCGGGTAACTGAGCTAGTATACATATATATATATATATATATATATATATATATATATATAATATACAGTATATATATATATATATATAAATATATATATATAAATATATATATATATAATTATCCAGCACTTATAAAACATAAGAATATACACAAAAGCTTACCTCTACATACTACATACACACACACACGTGTGTGTGTGTGTGCGTTAACGTTTTAAAGAGTTTATGTCTTCCCCCTAATATTGAAGTTTAATTAATGGGAATTTCTTTAGCAATTATGAGACTTGCTAATCCCTTTCTGATGGGGTACAAGTTCCCAAGATTTCCCTGCATCTAGCCTGGGCTTAAGTAACCTGCCAATTAGTAATCACACACATTAGCCTGCACCACTTCCGGCGGCACTTCCTCCTCAAATATGCCCCCAACTTCCTCGATACCAAATACCCCAACAAATAAATTTACAATGACTACACAAAACGAGGCAGGCACTTCAAAGAAGTCTGTTACGCAAGGGCTACGTAAACTAAACAAATTTCCCACGTAATGTTATAGAATAGAGAAAGCTCCATATGAGTGCCGAACAGTTACGGAAACTGCCGTACTAGCTTTAGGCCGAAACGAATAGAAGCGACCATAGCTCGTCCGTCACACTAAATAAAAATGCATATATCTCGGTTAATATTCAAGATAGAGAATACATGTATGTAACAATATTTATAGTAAATTTAATTTGGTTGGTTTTATACAATATTTCGATCCGACGTATAGTAACGGAGATATTTCGAATTTCGCCCCTCTAAACCCCACCCCTCCCACTTGTCCGATTTCAGCCATTAACCAACTTATCTTCCTTTTTACAAAAAACGATTAAATGCCGAGTTTGGTGACGATTAAGCAAAAATTGCGACCGCTAGAGTGTTAACAGACAATATATATATTATTTGGAACGGATCAGATTTTCGTCATCTACTGGGTAGGATCGATCGGCTGATTTCCCTAAAGGGAAATCTGCTAAAACCAATGAGTCGAAAGGGGGGGGGTAAATGAAAGCTGAAATTAAGAAAGTACGAATAACTCGTTTAGTACTTGAGTTAAAAAACAATGATCAGAGCAAAAATTGTAGAGCTAAAATAGTTTAATAAGACTGAAATATCGAATATGCTGTAGATCAAATAAAGATTTTCGAGAAGAATATGTAAAGCCTTTAATTGATGAACATCACCAACATACCAAGAATTTCATCATTAAAAGATTTACTATCGACATTGGTAACGATCAAACCAAAAATATAAATATAAATAAACATATATATATATATATATTGTTACGTTTATTACAAAACAATAATAAACTCTGATAATAATCATTCATCTAATAATTATTAGAATTCTTTTGGATTGCAAAATTACACACACAAGCATTAGAGTTTTTATCACTGCACGATTTATTTGACAATGCAATAAACACTTGGTAAATTATTCTTAACTACTACTCACTGGACGCACTGGTAACTTCATTTCTTATTGCACAGTACAATAACTCGCGATCACGAAAATCACTGAAGTTAAAAAAAAAAGGCACTGCACTGATCTTCACAAAGATACGGCACTACCCTGACATTCACATAAAACACTATACTTCAAAGAAACTAAAATGCGAAGTTCACTAAAGATGCACTGAATGCACTGTGTACTAGATGAGAACTGAGAACAAACAAACTTTCGGGCGAGCTGGGCTTCTTTTATAGCCAGGCGGAGAGGTCAAAGGAAAAGGGCCCAGGCTAGCATAGATGCCAGACGGGCGTCGCCGAAAACATTCTTGAAGCCATCGGTCGTTCTATCGGGTCGGTTCATAAGTCATTAACTCTGTTTAATTTTTCATGTACATAATTTTCGTAACATTGCCGCCCACTTAAGCCTTTTCGTTCCGAATAGGCTCAATATCGCCATTGCCATACTTTCAATTTCGGACCTCGGATTGTGGTATCTCTGTATCCTGTAGATGTTGTTCAATCTCTTGATCACCTTGTAAGTTCCCTCCCAGTGCGTTTGCAATTTAGGAGATAATCCTTTCTTGCATTGTGGGTTGAATAGTAGAACCATTTGTCCTTCAGTAAATCCCTCTGAATTTGCTGCTCGATCATACCTTGCTTTAATCTTATCACTTGCCGATTCGACTTAAGCCAGAATACGATCATCTTCCTGCGCCTTCGACCAGTCTCCTCCTGAGCCAACATGGCTAAGCACAGTCCTCTTTCTCAGGTTTTGTACAATCCTTGTATTGTACGTTGCATGGCCGTCTTGAGAGGGCACCAGCGATATTGTGTTTCCTTCCTTTTCTATGATCAATAGGAAAGGTTTCTGTTCGGGGTGATAATTTCTGGCGTCCGTCGGTACGTAGCTTCCTCCTGGCTGATTCCCCAGTAGCAGTGCGCAGTCGAACGTTGTTTAATGGTTCTACGGATCCTTTCACCAAGTCAGGCCTAATTATGGACTGCGACGCCCTAGTGTCTATGGTGAGGATCTGCTTCCTTCCGTTAATGAGTCCACGAGCTGTAAGGTTGCTATTTTGTTGTTGTATTATGGAAATGGAGATTGTGGGGGCAGCGGTTGTAGGAGCTAGCTCTTGCCCCTCAGTGCTAGCTCGCTTTAGTTTAACNGGCGTCTCTTGAGATTTGGGGTTATTAGCCCTTTTTTGTTAGTTTCTTCTCACTTCTCTTGTAGAGTGTGTATATATGTATATATATTTATATATATAATATATATATATATATAATATATATATATATATATCAAAATGGCGTCATGAGTATGATCTCAAAAGCTGATTTGCCGCCAGGGACATTACTAAAAAAGTCCGTCACGCAGGGGCTGCGTAAACTAAGCAGATTTCCCACGTGAAGTTTTACAATAGAGAAATCTGCCTAATAACAACTGTAGTAGTAAGAAACCTCTAAACCAATATACCTCTAAACCTACCGCAGAATACAAATGCAAATATCTCGGTTAATATTCAAGATAGAGAATTATTGTATAGAACATTATTTATAGTCAATTTCATTTGCAATAAGATTGGTTCTAACCAATCTTTCGATCCGACGTATAGTAACGGAGATATATCGAATTTTCGAAAATCCTCCCCTCTAAACCCCCCCTCCCACTGGTCCGATTTCAGCCGTTAACGTACTTGATCTTTCTTTTTACATAAAACGCTTAAATATGAAGTTTGGTAAGGATCAAACAAAAATTGCGACCGCTAGAGCGGTAACAGACAAATATATAGATATATATATATATATATATATATATATATATATATATATATATATACAGTTTTGAACGGACCTCATTTTCGTCATCTACTAGGTAGGATCGATGGACATTTGAAGAAAAATGTCGAAAATTCCGTCATGAGTACAACCTCAATAGCTGATTTCCCTTAAGGGAAATCTGCTAATTGAGAGGTCAAATTGGTCTATGCCATTTTGCACAAAATTATTAGTTTTTCTATACATTCTCGTTGGACGAAATCCTTGGGTATCCTGGTCAGCGTTCTGGATCCGAGACCAATCATCTCCAGCAATTTTTTTCATGATACCGCGACTGTATGGAAGCATCGTATCGCCGATCTAGAGATGATTATTTTAAGAAAATTCTCCTTTTAATTAAACCATAGGTGTTGACCTCATATATCGTCTGACAGTTTATTCCTCTTGAATCAGCATATTATTGTGACGCAGACAAATCCAATACTTGAATGAATATATATATTTTTTTTAATAAGACACTGTCAAATTCTGTGACTCCATCACTGAGGGGTGAGTGGTGTAGCAGCTGTGTCGTTGCCCCTGGTTACCAATTAACCTAACTCTCCTATAAAAAGGGTTTGGCAGTCAGTTGCGTGCAGTAGAAGCCACGTGCTTGTTGTTGTTAGCGGAATATAACTGAGTGAACTGCAACAGCAAAGTAAAGGGAGAGGTTACAGTGAGGCTTTCCTCCTGACCGAGTTGGAACAGAAAACCAAAGGTTGAAATGAGGCTTTCTTGGTGGCCGGTAAAATAAAAGGGTTTTACTTACGATACCGACTCTAGCATTTTAGCAGATTTCCCTTAAGGGAAATCAGCTATTGAGGTTGTACTCATGACGGAATTTTCGAAATTTTTCTTCAAATGTCCATCGCCTTCAAAACTGTCTATATATATATATATATATATATATATATATATATATATATATATATATATATATATTATCCCACCTAGTAGATGACGAAAATGGAGGTCCATTCAAATAGTAGATATTTCGAGAATCTTTATTTTCTCTTCTTCAGGGCTGTAAAATTACATGTACTACTTTATAATATTGCACTTTGTTATTACATATACATATTATAAAAGGGTGTTTTTTCCTTATTATTACTTACCAAGACTAAATATATCTATAAACTATTATACATTCTTATTGCACTATGACTAGGGTTATAGTAAACCTTCCTTGTTTTGTTTACATAGCAGGGTCATAAACAAAAGATTCATTTCACCAACATTGACCAAAACTCCGAAAAGAACAACACACCACATATAAATACAAGCTGGTCGAAAACATCAGCACAATTATATAGACGGGTATATATCAATCTATTCGTCTGTTACGGCTCTAGCGTTATTGTATAATCTTTACGAAACTCGATATTTAGTCGTTTTTTTGTAAAAAGAAAGATCAAGTTCGTTAACCGCTGAAATCGGACTAGGGGGAGGGGGGTTTAGAGTGGAGGATTTTCGAAAATTCGAAATATCTCCGTTACTATATACGTCGGACCGAAACAATGTACAGAACCAATCTTATTGCAAATTAAATTTACTATAATTATTGTTATATACATTTATTATCTGTCTTGAATATTAACCGAGATATTTGCATTTTTATTTAATCGGGGCGCCTAACGGACGAGAGTTCCTTTTCCCGCCAAAAGCTAGTTCGACCGTTTCCTTCACTGGTTTGGCTCTCGTGAAATTTCTCTATTGTAAAACTTCAAGTTGGAAATCTGCTTAGTTTACGCAGCCCCTGCGTGACGGACTTTTAAATTCTTTCCAGTTGATCCTGCCCAGTTGGTGCTGGCTTAATGATCTGTAGGCGGTGCTCGGCTGTTGTAGTTTGCAGAGATAATCAGCTAAAAACAACAAGCACGTAGCTTCTACTGCACGACACTAGCAACAAACTATCTAAACATTTTTATAAGAGACTTTTGTTAATTGGTAACCAGGGGCAACGCTATCGCATGCCACACCTGCAACAATACTAAAACTCCCTCCTTCATGAAACCAAAAATATATGCTCCACTCGACAAATTTAGAAGGAATATTTTTCTTATTTTCTTTTTGTCTACTGTGCTCCGAAACAGTAGTGCGATTTTCTGAAAATTCTTTTGCCAAGCGGGAGAGACTTGAAATAATTGTCCAGTCTCCACAAACTGTTGTGCTAAACTGATCACTACTGTTCTGACACTGTTCTCCACTGACCAGCCGTCGGCCAGCGTAGATCGCTGTGTGCCATGGACTGGCCTTGTCATTGCTACAAATATACAAAAACAAGTTAAAAACATAAAGTGGAAGAGAAGAACTGGCTAAGAGAGAAAGCCAACATACAGCAGCCTTCTCGGCTCTGACATACTTGTAAATATATTAAGTAGGAGCATCTTCGATTATCATTTTACGTTCCTGACTCGAAAATATTCATATGGTAACACTATCGATGGCTTAGATCCTAGCTGCAGACCAGACTCGACCTTAGATATTAGACTCTTGAGAGGCCCAGGGCTCACCACGACTCTAGTGCATGAAGTAAATTACTCAACTGTATTACATTCCAATAGCAATTAGAAAAAGTCCGTCACGCAGGGGCTGCGTAAACTAAGCAGATTTCCCACGTGAAGTTTTACAATAGAGAGTCAAACAGTTACGGGAACGGCCCGAACTAGCTCTTGACGGAAACTCACGCCTAGACCCGAAGTTAGCCGATCTTATCTCAGAAGCTGAAAACAGAAAAATGCAAATATCTCGGTTAATATTCAAGATACAGACTAAATGTATATAACATTATTTATAGTAAATGTAATTTGCAATAGGATTGATTTTATATAATTTTTCGATCCGACGTATAGTAACGGAGATATTTCGATTTTTTGAAAATGCTCCCCTCTAACCCCCCCCCCCTCCCACGGGTCCGATTTCAGCCATTAACAAACTTGATCTTTATTTTTTCATAAAACGTTTAAATATCGAGTTTGGAGTAATGAGATCAAACGAAAATTGAACCCGCTAGAGCGTTAACACCCAAATCTAAATATATATATTTAATTTTGAACGGACCTCATTTTCGTCATCTCCTGGGTAGGATTGCTGGACATGTGAAGAAATTTTTCGAAACTCGCGTCATGAGTATGACCTCAATAGCTGATTTCCCTAAAGGGAAATCTGCTAAAAGTACCTCCATATTTACAAATTTTACATTCAAAAGAAATGTTTACATTCAGTTATATTAAGACGGAAAAGAGTTTATAGAATACTTTTAGTTATCTTTTATGAGCTATATTTTACTATTTACACTATATTGTTGTTTTTTTTGGTTTTTCCTTATTGTCATATTATTGTTGATCGCAAGAACTTGGATTTAATTTTTAAAAATACAGAATTGTTATTTGTTTACTTAATTTGTACAAGATGTAAATCTTTACCAAATAAATATATATTCTATTTTATTATATTCTACATTCAAAAGAAAAATGTTAGAAATTCCGATAATTGCTTTGTCATGTCTATGTAATCATGTGTTCCGGGGTGATTTTATTTGATTACGCCACGAATTATGCACGAACTCCAAAAACATTAGCAACTGGATTGAGGAGGAAGACTATTTCAAATACTCGAAAAAATGAAATAAAAAGAAGTACTAAGCCCAAAGTTTTTGCCCACCATTACAGCTCATTCCCTTTCTCTTTCTTTAGATTAGGTAATGAACAAAAAGTGAAATATGCTCTCTATATGTAATGAATATATGCAGATGCATACTCAGGGATACATTTTTATTTCTAACAAACATAAAAGTCTAGCAACAAAAATTGAACTTTTAACTGGAATTTATGTATATCAATAACTTAAAACTGCACTATTGTTAACTCAAATCTTTAAAATTATTTAATTCAGTAATTCGATTTTAAGGAAGTGGATTCACGTTTATTTCGCAACTAGCTGTACCCTGCACGCGTTGCTACGCCAACAACTAAAATACTAAATTACGATAAAGATGTATATAATAAAACTTACTCTAAATATGAAATTAAACATCTTTTGTCACGTGCACGTTTGCCAAAAAAAAAAATAAATAATAGAAAACGAAATATGACGATTTTTCATTTCATGCCTCCATACCAACCCCCGCTCCTGTTCGTTCCTAAAAATGTAAATGTAGCTTATAATCAAAAATACAGACTTTTGTTGATTTCGATTTAGTCTTTCGTGTCCTATAACATTGTTGACCCCTTCTATAGTCGTGTATGCCTCATTTATACTTCATTATACGGCAAAAATGCATATAACAAAAGTTACTTTAAATAACAAAACAAACAATTTTTTTTATGTGTACGTTTGCCGAAAAATGAATAACTTACCAAATATCGCTGTTTTTAATTTCAGACCTCCCTTACAAAACCCACTCCTGTTCGTACCTCGAAATTTTAATGTAGCTTATAATCAGGGAGGTGTTAATACCAAATCCCATACCGAGTTTCGTTTAGTTCGGTAGAGTCTTTTGTGGCAAATAAAATTGTTGACTCTCACTGTTGTTTTCAGCGTATACGTATATTTATACTTCGGCATAAGACAAAGGGGTATGCGCATATTTGCTGAAAACCCAATAGGAGACGAAATATCGCTATTTTTAATTCCAGACCTCCCCCTTCCTGTTCGCCTCAGAGAATATTAATATAGCCAGAAACGCAACCTGTTTTAGTAGTAATATACATATCAAGTTTCATGTAATTCGGTTGAGCCTTTGACGATTCTATAAAGGACATACAGACAAACATTCATTTTTATATATAAAGAAGTAGATGGAAACGTTTTGAGTAGACGTCGAAGTGTTATCCTTAATCTTTGTCCTGTTTTGTAAAATTGTGGACATTAAATGATCTCTTTATTAACTATGTGACAATATTAGCTAAGGGCCTGGCTTCGCTCGGCAAATCATGACTGCAATGTTCGGGGAGTCTGAATCACTGTTGTAATTTCTTTTGGCTTTACAATATTTTTACACTTCCAGTATCAAGCCTTTAGCTTACCGCCCAGTAACTATAGCTAACTTATAGAATTTTTTAGTCTCAAAGGATATGAAAAGAAGAAAAACCGAATTGTTGATCTATCCTTCTCCATTGTTCAAAATACTGTTTAGAATATAAATCCGAATCGTGGATAGCAATCATACAAGTGGCTTAGGCCGTAAAAATCAAAATTATGGACAGCATTGTTTATTGTAAACTTTGCAAGAATACAAAAGTATTCTCCCAAAAGTGGCACCAAGCACAACGATTTTACCTTTTCTATGTATTTAAATACCATTATTAAAAATATTATAATGTTTAACTGAAGAAGAAACATTGGCTGTACATAATAATGCTCTTATGTTATGTATAATATATATGCTGATTAATGTTAATAATTAGCAGAAATAAATTAATAAATAATAAATTGGTGCACTTCTCCAGCAATTTTAATTCCCTTTATGATTGTTTAGTTTAAATAATTTATGATACATAAAAAAAATAAATTCAGGGGGAGAATATAACATCCCTAAATAGCAAATAATAAATGTTGTATAATCAGGATCAATAAAAAAGCCTTGTCTTCTACTAGTGTTGTTAATTTCTGCAAAGTGCACTTTGAGAGTGAGAGCTGCATCAAGATTGCTGATCAGAGCAGTGCAGTCTCCCGCCGACCGAACCACTCTCCATTTCAAGTTTAATGCCAACATACGTTCTACTTGCTTAAATACGCAGTTTAATGTTTAGCTGGAATTTAACCCTAGAATGTTATTGAACGTAAAAATTACGTGTGATCTGGTTTGAACTGTTATCAAAGGGCCGTTAACGACCCCACCACCACCAGCCCTCAGCTATGAGCCCTCCAGACAGTTCGGCCTTCACCTCCACCAAGTGCAGCTAAGTGAACCTTACCACTCATCTAATACTATTATTTGAAATAAAAAACGACACGTAATATTTACGTATCAATACTATTAACGCAACTTTTTGGCAATTGGTAAAATTTACGTATAGAAACAAAGATGTATATAAAGAATATAAATAATAATTATAATCTGTTTATAGTTTAGGTATAGTGGAGTCAAAATATTCTGCCGATGAAGTACGCAGAAATCGGTTGAATTAACTCTCCGATGAGTCAGATTGGGAAACTGACAATTATGAAATAGATGGATATGGATACGACAGCGATGATTATCCGGAGTATTCTCCAAGTGATGAGGAGGCTGAGCCTTCAGAAATAATTGTAACACAGAGTGGGCTAGATAGCGTTGAGAGTGAGAACATTTTAGAAAAAATCAAGGCAATTGAAGAAAGAGAAGAAACACAGAGGAAAAAAACCTAAAACCTCTAAACCTCACAATATTGACAGATCAGTCACAACAAATGTAGAAGGTTGGAGTTGTATAGATCACTAGTTCACTAAAGATGCACTGAATGCACTGTTCACTAGGTGAGAACTGAGAACAAACAAACTTACGGGCGAGCTGGGCTTCTTTATAGCCAGGCGGAGAGGTCAAAGGAAAAGGGTCCAGGCTAGCCCAGATCCCTGCCCACTTAAGCCTTTTCGTCCCGAATAGGCCTCAGAAACTTTTCCAGTCTCATCCCTCAGAATTCTAAACAATTCTGCTTTAGTTCTGTAATAAGCTCTACTATACTCTACTACTATGCTATCGCCCCCAAATATATATCAATGTATGCCGATCACGACATTCGAAATCAACTAATAACCAACATCCAGAGTTATTAATTAATCCTATATGATTGGCTAATTATCAAAAACAATTGAGTCATTTTTTTAGCAGATTACATAAGGGAAATAAGCTATTGAGATTGTATTCTACACGAGATGTCCATTAATCCAACCTAGAAGATGACGAAAATGAGGTACTTTCAAAATTGAATATATATATATATATATATATATATATATATATATATATATATATATATATATTTGATCGTTACCAAACGACATTTAATCTTTTTATGTGGTTTTTAGAAATAACGACAGCGAAATATCTCCGTTGTCTTTTGAACAATACGATTAATGATAATTATGCTTATAGCTAAATGAACTAAAATTATATAAACTAAAAATGCATATACATGCTTACGGATAAATTAACTCAGCTGATTTATAAAGGTTATTTAAAAATTAACTGTTAATTACAAATATTAAAAAAAGATTATTTGAATAATTAAATGAAATAAATGTTATTTCATTAAAAGAGAAAAAAAATACATTAAATAAAATTCGTATACGGTCTTGGACCATGAATAATTTTCCTTCTTCTGGATTATCTAAAATTACCATATATTGTGTACATATATACTCACTAGTAACTAATGTGACTATACAAACGAACAATATAAGAATGATGATTGCCTTGAGCGAGAATCGATTCACGTCAATGAAGGAAGAAGACACTCACAGCCTGGATGAAGGCAGATGGACGAATCAGGTAGCTGATACTTTATTTAAATGGAATTCTGCTATTTTTCCTCCCCGACGGCCGTTCTGCAACTGCTGGGCTCCAAGAAGAATATTTTGTCCAATTGAGGAAAAGCCTTGGGCTTGAAGAAGTTGTTGGAGCTGGGAGAAGCTGGAGAGTGCAGTCACTTGCCGTAGAACAATGCACTCCTCACCCACCCATATCAAAGGATGTTGATCACGCCATTCTAAGTTATCTATCACATAACATGGAAAATTATTACTCAATCCTCTTATCAGCTTATTATGAAAAACACTTTAGTCAATTTCTTTCAAATTAGATAATGAATTTAGCCAGAATAATCAAATATTCTTTAGAAGCATTTATAATCTCGTAAACCATTATAAATTCTGGTAATTCAAATAAAGGGTTAGAACCGCCAATATAAATGATACTATTGTCATACCTCTCGGTGGAGACCGTCGTTATTGGCTGATGGTTGAGTACCGCTGGCAAGCGCTTAAAAAGTATTAATTTGTGGCAACAGAGATGGAATCAAACAGATAACGGATTACATCTAAAATTATATATCCCTGTTTTAAAAACCAATATCTCTCAACCCCATCATACTTTTTATCTAACACAAATACTAACTGGACACGGAAATACAACCTCTTACTTATACAGATTCCAACTTACTGACTCAAATACTTGTAAATGCGACAGTTCCACTGAACAGACATTCACCCACCTGATTTATGAATGTAGACTGACTCAAGACATACGAAGATAGTTAAAGACTCATATTCCCGCATCGCCTATCAGTCCCGATATTTTATTTTCAAAACACCTGAATTTCTTTAAAGCTAGAGCCTATGATATTGTTAAACTGAGAGAGGAAAATATAATATAAAATTAATATTATGTAATTTTCTTTTTATTGGTTATTTAATTGTATTCATGAATTGTTCTATTTAATGTTTATTTGTTTTATTTTGTCGAGTTTAATTATAATCTTATTAACATTTTTAATATATATATATATATATATATATATATATATATATATAAAGTTGTTAAATGTTTTGACAAAATGCACATATAATGCCAATATGCATGGGATGTGCAGAAAATAAAATCCCTCCGCATAGGCTTACAATCTAGTGGAAATATGTAAAAAAAACATTTAAAAAAAAAAATATTCTTTACTGATCCCCTTCTCAAAGTGACATTATATACAGCCCTCGCTATGTAAATGATATGTAACCTGTTTAGCGATTCTGTAATAATACGGACATTGCCAACTTTCGTAATTGTATTTGTTTTTGTGTTGCTTGGCTTGAGCATTACTGTTTTTCAGCAGGCTGAACCTGTCTGGTGTTTTTGTTCACCACTAAGATATGTTTTAGCTGCCAGCTTTCCATCTCCTCAATAACGTGTCAAATACTCTACAGTGAGTTGAGCAGGAAACATTTCTTCTTGTTTTATTACGATCTAAACTATTAGTGTTCCATGTCTCTATGTTATGAAGATGTGGGATCATAATATTTTTCTAACTTTATTTCAGTCTGGTTCTCTAAATGATGCGTTAACATTTTAAAAAAGATTTAATTACTTGGTTTCAGCAGTTTTCCATTGAGGGAAATCAGCTATTGAGGTTGTACTAATAACGCTACATACGAAACATTTCGTATTTTGTGCATCGATCCTACCCAATAGAAGAAGAAAATAAGGCACGTACAATAATATTATTACGAAAATTAAATAGATAAAAAATTACACGGAGATAGTCACGTATTTGGGAAGCGCGAGGTGTCCTATTCTGGAAGGGCCTGGGCCTTCCCTTTGATGTTTTGCCGCCAATCTATATAAGTCACCCTGGCCGACCCTAGTCAGTTTTAGTTTGATCTCAAGTGTCATATGTGCGTTCAGTGATAAAGTGATACTTAGTGCAGCGCGGTCAAGTGTTGTTATGTGAAGAACAGTGTTGTGCCGTGACTGTAAGTAACAGTTTAGTGCCGTGTTAGAGGACAGTGCAGTGCCATCTTTTTGTGAATTTCAGCGACCGTGAGTGAATTATTGGACTGTGACTCATTGAAGAACAGTGACGCTATCAGTGCATACTGTGAGTAGCAATTAAGAACAATTAACCAAGTGTATTGTGCATTGTTAAATAAATAGTGCAGTGGTAAAAACTGTGAAGCTTGTGTGTATATAATTTTGGAATCCATAAGAACTCTTATAAACAATGTTTATTACTGATTTTGTAATAAAACGTAACAATATATATATATATATATATATATACAAATTTTGAAAATTTGAAATATCTCCGTTATTCTAAGTTGGATCGAAACAATGTAGGAGCAGTATTATTCTAAATTTAATTACCTATAACTACTGTTATATACAAATTTTCTCATAATTATCTTGAATATTAATCAAAATATTTTGATTTTTTTAGTTTTCAAACTTGAATAAAGCTCGCCTTCCTAGTCCACTCACGTCAAGTTATTTCAATTACCAATTACCAAATATCTCAAATCTTTTGTGGATGAGATAATGTGCAAATAAATTATGATTTGAAGTGTTCTTCGATTACTAAAATTAGAGTGAGATGAAAATTATTGTGATTCATTATAAATTGCGGCACAAATATTGTAAATAGTTTTCAATAGAAAAATGTAAACTATAAGAGCATTTCCATTATTTAATTAGTATAATGAGTGGGGGGGGGGGGGTTTACTACGGCTGAAAACAAAAAAAATGCAAATATCTCGGTTCATAATCAAGATATGAAAAAAACATATATTACTACATTCATAAATCATTAAATTTACAATAAGATTGGTTCAATGCGCATTTTGCGTCCGACGACTTATGACGGAGATATTAGATAAATTTACGAAATTCCTCGTCCAACTTGTTTGATTTTGGCCATTAACGAATTTGATCTTTCGTTTCCCATGAATCAATTAGACATAGAGTTTGGTAAAGACACGACGGGATGAGTGAACATTAGAAAACAAATTTCTAAAATCGCGCCATGAGTGCGGCCTCAATAGCAGATTTCCCATAAAGGAATAATAGGAGAAGGCAATGAAACTATTCCAAAACTAAAAAAAAGTCCGTCACGCAGGGGCTGCGTAATCTAAGCAGATTTCCCACGTGAAGTTTTACAATAGAGAAATCTGCTTAATAACAACTGTAGAAACCTAAACCTATTCACGAGGGACGAATAGTAATGGAAACGGCCACCAGAGCTCTCGGCGGAAAGTCCGACCACACGCAGAATACACATGCAAATATCTCGGTTAGTATTCAAGATACAGAATAAATGTAAAGTCCCATATTAATAGTAAATGTAATTTGCAATAAGATTTATTATATACACGTTTTCGATCCGACTCATAATAACGGAGATATTTTGAATTTTCAAAAATCCCTCCCTCTAAACCCCCCTCCCACTGGTCCGATTTCAGCCATTAACGAACTTGATCTTCCTTTTTACATAAAACGATTAAATTCCGAGTTTGGTAAAGATCAAACAAAAATTGCGACCGCTAGAGCGTTAACAGACAAATATATATATATATATATATATAATTTTGAACGGACCTCATTTTCGTCATCTCCTGGGTTGGGTCGATGGACATTTGAAGAAATTTTTCGAAACTCGCATCATGAGTACGACCTCAATAGCTGATTTCCCCTAAGGGAAATCTGCTAAATAGCAGTAAATAATAGCTCCGTCAACATCAAATGAATAAATATTAACAATAATAAGAAACCTCCCGACGGGAAACACCTGAAACAGAAACAAAAAGGTTTGCAAATTTCTCACAGGAAAGAAAAACAATTACTGAAATATATCAGATTATAACATATTACTTTTATTGAAAAATATTTACTACATCTAGTACTTAATTTATAATGGATAAGAATAATTTTTATCTCAATTACTCAAGTTTTAGTTGTCCAAGAACTTAGGAAGGGGACACCAGAACATATTTGCATGTATCTCGTATAATAAAGGTCTCTTGAATACAATGTATCGTTTAAGCAGGGAATAATGTCGCTTATTACATAACAGAATATTGTTTATGTAACATGAGTAGAAGTGAGGGTTTACTGAAGGCTGATAACTAAAAAATGCAAATATCTCGGTTAATATTAAAGATAAAGAATAAATGTATATAACAATATTTATAGTACATTTAATTTGCAATAAGACTGGTTCTATTAAAATTTTTGATCCGACGTGTAGTAACGGAGATATTTCGAAAATCCCCCCTCTATACCCCACCTCCCCCTGGTCCGATTTTAGCCATTAACGAACTTGATATATATATATATATATATATATATATATATATATATATATATATATACTAGCTCAGATACCCGGCTTCGCCCAGGAATTCAATTGGAGGCTGAAGGGAGATGGTATTTTTTGGCAAGGCTTTACTTTGCTTGTTTAGGGTTTATACCCGTCGTTACTTTGGATTTGTTAATAAAAATTAATTTTTAATAGTAAATTAATTTTTTATGTAAGTCTTCACTGTCCTCCATATTGTCATACTTCACGTGTCCTGTGCATTTTGCATAGATTTGAATTATTATGAACAAAATATTAACGTAGATTTGAATTAATTTTTCCAGGTTAGGTACCTGGCAGTTCAAATTGGAAAGAATTGTTGAGCATATCAATTTTTCTACGCAAATTACTTGCTTCATACCGTACATTGTTCCTGAAAAAAATGTAAAAAAATAAAAGTTACTCTAAATAACAAAGTAAACAACGTTTGTTATGTGCACATTTGTAGGAAAACAAATAGAGAATGAAATATCGTGAATAATTATTTCAGGCCTCCCTTATAACCCCCACTCCAGCTTGAACCTATTAATTTTAATATAGCTTATAATTATGGAAGAATTATTGCTAATTTACATACCGAGTTTTGTATAGTTTGGTTCAATCGTGCCCAAAAAAAAAGTTGGCTCCCGCTTCAGTTTATAGTGTATATCTCGTTTATACGTTTTTATAAGACAAAAGTGAATATCACAAAAATTACTTCAAATAAAAAAATAAACTACTTTAGTCTTATGCATATTTGCCGAAAAACCAATAGAAAACGAAATACTTCTATATTTAAATTCAGGCCTCCCTTACAACCCCCACTCCTGCCCGTCCCTAGAAAGGTTGGTATGGCTTCTTATAATAAAGGCGTTAGTGCTAATAAAATACCGAGTTTTATTTAGTTCGGTTGACTCTTTTTAGCCAAATAAAATGTTTCACTTCCGCTATAGGATTTAGCGTATATCTCGTTTATAATTCGGTATACGAAATGTGTAAATAACAAAAGTTACTCTAAATAACAAAGTAAACAATTTTTGTTATGTTCATATTTGCCGAAAAACAAATAGGAAACGAAATATCGCTATTTTTAATTTCAGACTTCCCTTATAACCCCCACTCCTATTTGTCTCAGAGAATATTAATATAGCATAAAGTCTAAGTTGGGTTAGTAGTAATTTACATACCAAGTTTCATAAAATTCGGTTCAGCCGTTTATGCCTGAAAAGGTAACAAACAAATATACACGAAAGAAACAAATTGCAGAGATAGTGTCTATGACTTGTGAAACGAAAAAGTATCATGAAATTTTGGAAAAAAATGTCAGTACAGACAGAGCTTTTATATATATATATATATATATATATATATATATATATAATTTTCGTCATCTCCTGGATAGGATTGATGGACATTTGAAAATTTTTTTCAAAAATCGCGTCATGAGTACGACGTCAATAGCAGATTTCCTTTAGCCCTTTTCCCTATGTAAAACTTTACAACTGGAACAAGAGCGATTTGCCATGGCACTTGCCTGGATGATTACTGTCATCAAGCCATTTTTTCTGTATTTTAAGTACTGTGTTGTGTTTATTGTATTGAAACTATGTACAAACTATTTTGTTAATATAAAAGGGCAAAAAATAAATTATATTACTAACATTTTTTTTTTCATTCCGTAAAGTAGGGTTCCAAGTGAGCCATAGTTATCAAATTTTCCAAACATATATTATACACCTTAAATAACGTATTAATGAAGGAAACAACCAATATTCAAATTATTTCTAGTCTTTACAAAAATGAGTTAATTTATCAGATATTCCATTTCATGCAACTTACACTACCATGTTGGAGTCATTATCACACAGTCAATTCGTCAAATACACAATTTTGATTTATTGTGTTGACCTTCAAGTTAAGTTCTAGCAATTCTCTTTTCGCAGATTTGCCTTAGTCGAAATCGGTTATTCAGGTTGTATTTATGATGCGATTTTCGACCAAATTATTTCGAATGAACATCGATCCTACCCAGGAGATGACGAAAATGAGGTCCGTTCAAACTTATATCTATCTGTCTATCAATATATCGGTTGAACTCTCTAGCGGTCGCAATTTTTGTTTAATCTTTAACAAACTCGATACATAAGCGGTTGATGCTAAACTAAAGATCAACTTTGTTAACGGCAAAATCGGACAGGGGGAGGGGGGTTTAGAGGGGGAGAATTTCAAAAGTTCAAAATTCTTCATTATTATACGTTGGATCGAAAAGGTGTATTGAACTAATGCTATTATTACTTTAATTGTAAATGCTATTATATACATATTTTCTCTAAGATTAACATTAACCAAGATATTTGAAATGCTTAGTTTTCAATTAGTATTATACGAAATACATGCAAATGTGTAGTCTGTCAACTATTAAGGTTTTATGCTCTTGTTTTGAAAATGTTCATTTGATCTATACAATACTCGATGTTTAATTGTTTTATTCATTAAGAGTGATCATATCTGTGATTGACAGAAATGGGAATATTGAGGGAATATTTGGGGTTTGCAGAGGGAGGGCAAGTAGAAAATTCAAAATATCTCTGTTATTATTTGTCGGATAGTAAATTGTTATGGAATCAATCTTGTTAAACTATTGCTGCTCTAATGCTCAATTAATTTTTTCGTAACTCAAGTACTAAGCGAGTTATTCGTACATTATTGTTTTCAACTCATCGGTTCTTTAGATATAACTAGAGAATAGATGGTGATATGAGATCACAAGTATGTAATGCCAGAAGTGGGAAATCTGCTTAGTTTACGCAGCCACTACTTGACGCACTTTTTTCCCTTGTATAAAACCTAACGGCTGGCTAATGTTGTTTAAAGTCAAATCTACGCCAAAGAATGTTTCCATGTATATAGATATATATATTGTGAGTCAAAATATAGGCCTACGATGACAAGCAGCTAAGAGAATCAAATACTTCCTAATTGGAGATGCGTCATTAGAATAATTAAATATATAGTGACCTATATTAGGATAGTAACTAATTATTTGTGTATAGCGATGGTCTGTGTAGTGAGGGGACAGGGTGAAAGCCCCGATGGAAGGGGTGGGAGTAGCTACTATATAAGGCGGAGGGTGGCAAACATCTGCAGTCACTCATCAACATCATCATACAACACTACAACATGATCTACTGGGTAAGTACCAACAACATCTACAATATACAGCATCAACTATAAGCCGGCAAAAATAAACAAACACAGCAACCGTAGGTAGTGCCTTCTCCCCTCAACATGTCTATCAGCATTAAGAAAGTCAGTCACGCAGGGGCTGCGTTAATCGAGCAGATTTCCAACGTCCACCAAGTATTCGCATTTATCTCAAAAAGTAAAAGTTCAATGAAAACAATATTTCTTCTTTAACCTTCAAATAAAGTGCTTCATGATAAAGTTAATATGGCACGAGTAGTAGTGGAGATTTACTGAAGACCGGCAACTAATAAATGTAAATATCTCGAAAATTCGAATATTTATAGACCATTTAATATGCTATATGATTTGGTTTATAGACATTTTGATTGGATTTATAATAACGGAGATATTAAGAATTTTCGAAATTCTCACCCACTGATCTTTATCTTTACATAAAACGATAAAATTTCCAGTTTGGAAACGCTCGAACAAAAATTCCAACCGACATAGTGTTAACAGATGTGCTATACTATGTATAATTTTGAACGGGCCACATTTAGGGATCTCCTAGATAGGATCGATGGACATTTGTTGAAATGTTTTGAAAACCGCGTTCGACCTAAATAGCTGACTTCCCTTGAGAGAACTTTGCTAAAATGGGCTACATTTTCAAAAGTGCATTCGACACACCAAACTGTAGTATATTTTTTCAAAGGTGCCTTCTACGCACCAAACGGTTGCTCCAAAAAATCAAACATTCCACAATTATTTTCCAAAGGAATGAATATATTCCCAAATGGTGGGGCTCATTCCCCTTCAATATCTAACTTCAATTAATTATTACTTTTTTTTTATTTATCTATCATCCTATTTTATGTTTACCTAGTAAAAAGCAGAGCACCGAGCTTAAATTGTGGTACGAGAAAAATTGAAGGCATATTGCCGAATTAAAATTGTTGAATGCAATTTTTCAGATATACTCCCCCCTCCTCCATGACAAATTTAGTTAGCATTTTTTTCAAAGAAAGCACAGTTCAAGATCAGTTTTAATTTTTTGTGGGCATTTATACTAAACAGTCTTCATGCTTTATGTTATTTTTTTATTCTTGATTGATTGTTACCCCTGGTATCATAATACACAATATTAGGGATATGAATTTTAAATATAACATCTAAACTCATATAGTAGTAAAGTTATTCAAAAATGAATAACATTTTTTGAGCATTGATCGATTTAGTACTAATTACTAGACATTTCAAAGATGAGAATTAAATGTCATTGTTATAGTTTTTAAAGTTTCGCTTCAAGATTCATAGAAATCTATGCTTTAAATGGTCATTTTCAAAATCCATTTTGTACAAGAATTGTAAACAAACAGGGCAGCGAACCTCGTAGCGCTGAATAGGTAAATAGAACGGAAAGACAAACAATTAATGAAATATATCTGAATATAACATATTAATTTCATTGGAAACAATTTACTTGTATTACAGTACTGTAATTTGTAATGAATCAAAATCAGTATTATCTCAATAACTCAAATTTTAGTAGCCCAGGGGTGGGTCACCAAAACGTATTTGCATATATCTCGCAAAATAAAAGTTCAATAAAAACAATATTTGGTATTTAGCCATGTAATGAAGTGTTTCATGATGTGACAGCTTATTATTAATATGACACTAGTAGGAGTGGGGGTGGGGCTGAAAGCATAAAAGTAAAAACTCCAAATATCTTGGTTAATATCATTATACGGAAAATACGTATGTAACGATAGTAAATTCAATTACGATGAATAGTAAATTCAATTTGCAATAAGAATTGTTCAATACGATTTTTCAATTCGACGTACAGTTACAGAGATATTTCGAATTTTCGAAATTCCTCCACTCCAAACCCCCTCCCCCTGGCCCGATTTCGTGAATTATATTGTATGCCGTGAACGAACTTGATCTTTTTTTTTTACATAAATCGACTAAATATCGAGTTTTGTAACTACTCTGAAAAAAAATATACGTATAATTTATTTGTTTTTGTTTAGGTTTTAGGTGCAGTGTTAGTTGGTTTGGTTGCTGGAGAGGGAGAGCGAGTGGAGAGAGGCTTCGAGCATCATGGAGGGTGTGTACCAGCTCAGTTTTAGTCAATTACTCACATCATAAAGTGGATATAGCGTTTATTTCATTATAAAGGAAATTGTGATTTGTTTTTTCATCATTTAATTCAATATTAACACATAATTTGTCTGTTATAGAATATTTTTATTTATACAAGGACATCCATATTAGGACGACTGTAAGTAACAAGACATTTATTTATTCATAAATAAGTGCACGAGACTGACTTTGTTTAATTTTGTTTCTTACGCACTCTGTATATTACAACTAAATTTAAGACATTCGAAAATACATTTCCCATTTGAACGACATATCCGGAATATTACTTAAATTTGCTCGAGACACTACTATTAATTGGAGGTGACATACTTTAAGAAAGTAAGACGTCAGCCTTACAAACAAAGAAGACATCCATAGAAAGTCGATGATGCTTTCATCAGAAAGAGAAAATAACGAGAGGAATGTTTTGCTACTTTATTTATTTTTGTTGAGTAGAGTGATATCAAATATTACGATCGGGTGATAACCAAACTGTCATATATCATAATTATTGAACGATTTAACCTTTCAAAAATCATTCTTCATTTCTCAATAAAAAGACTCTGCTGCTCAAGTATTTTAAAGCAGTCTATCTATTATTCGAATAAGAAAGTAGAGAAATAAAAACCCAAAGAACTCGAGCTCAGCTTAATCGTGTTCACAGAACGGGCATAATGCTCACCTTGAGCTCAGCTTAAACTGAGTGATGACTGCAACTTGCCAAACTCATAGATCAGCCCAGTCCAGCACAACCTCTCACCTACTTCCGCCACCAATTCTTTTGTAGAAGTATCTTCGAATTTTTATCACTGAAGAGGTAAAATGCTTCGACACAAAACTTAACATGAAAGTACATATCGAGGAAACAATTAAATTTGACTTCTATAATTTGTAGTAAATATTAAAAATAAATTTTTATATAATATTAAAGTAAAAATAAGAAAAACAAAATAACTGGATATGAAATTAAAGAGCTATGCGGTCGCTACCATGAGAAAATTTATATTGTCAGACATCACAAATTCTTTACATATTTTCCCTTTAATACGAGCATCTTTTTAAGAACACGTGTATTCTGATCGACTGGCAACCGAAGAATCTTGAACTAATGGAATATTGAGTGAGTTATGAAATTAGAAACGAATACGAGATGCAGATGAAAACAGATGGAGAGTGATCCATACAATCCGCGATGAAATATTGCTCAGGCATCGTTAAGCAATGGCTGACTCATCGTATATCTCAGCTATGCACAATGGATTCCAGTCAATCAACAGACCAAACAAGTTATACTTCCTTCTTATCCAACAATAATTAATTTATATTTGTTCAACAAAAGCCCAATCCGAGAGGCACAACTAACTATTTCCAAGCTTTTCAGTTCATTTCAACCTTCAAACAACCATTAATCGAAAGTTCATCGTGTGTAGATCTGTTATATATCAGAGATTGAAAATGGCTTCTGGAGCTTGTACAAAATCACGAGACTTGTCAATGTAGTAATAGTAATAGCAATTTGGTCATTAATCAATTATAAAACTGCACGACCAACGACATATTCAGTGGTTTTTCTAATAAAACTGATTTTAATCATGCTCTGAAGACGTTTCTCAGAAAAGGCTAGAGAAGTATTGGTCTGTAACTTGCGTACTCAAACAAATATAATTAAAACTCGAATCGAAGTACTTGAATGCCAATACGTTTTTGAAAGAGAACATACTTATTGTTACTTGCAATACAGATATAGTGTACATTAGCCATCTGAAAATTTCTTAGTGCCCACTACAAAAAAGTAAATCATTTGAGAAAATTTTCCTACATTATTAATGATGTTAGTAGTGTAAACTGTAAGGATATTCCATAATCGCTTGCTGATATTGTTTGTGTGTGGTTGATGTAGATATGAAGGAGGTGGTGATTTCGGAGGTGGTCATGGGGGTGGCGATTTTGGTGGTCACGGATCTGGCGGCTACGGCGGACAAGGCGGTTCATATGGAGTGGTTCATTCGGTCGAAGTGGAGAAGCACGTCCAGGTACCCATCTACAAGCAGGTCCATGTACCTGTACCTCAGTACATCCCTCATCCTGTAGCTGTACCCATCCCCATCAAGGTATCTACCAACTATATATACATAGGCTAGTTCCATCTACTCAGAAACTCTAGATGCTCCATAATGGTCATATAGTTTTTTTTTTAAAGGCTAGTATGCAATATTTATACATTTCCAGTCTCAAAGTATTATAACACGTGCCTACTTAGTTTTTTAGTACCTATTGATAACATACGTACTATATGATATGCCCACTTAAGTTTATGGTAGATATAGAGAACTTACGTGTTATATAATATGCCTACTTAAGTTCTAGTAGCTACAGGTAACTTATGTATTATTTATCTATTTATTTATTTGGAGCTTCGCAACTGTGGTGATGTTGCTCAGAGGAAAAAAACTATAAAATTAAAAAAAAAAAAAAACGAAACAAAATTAATTTAAAATAAAATAAAAGAACATAACAGAAGTTGAACACGGAAGACACAGAGATGCAACACAAAACAGAGATGGAAACCAAAAACAGAAATGGAACCCTTAACAGAAATGGAAAACAAAATTGGAACAGAAAACAGCATTAAAACGAAATACAAAAAACAGGAATGGAACACCTAGTAGCTTATGTGGTATATCATATGCCTTCTTAAGTTTCTGGTTGCTATAGACAACTTATTTTTGATATTAAGATTTTTTTTTAGGGGTTTGAACAATATATGAAAATGCATTCCAATCATTCCAATCATTGTTTAAAACACTGTCGGTTATATAAATCATAATCAAGAATAATGCTCCTTCTCATTATTGATCAGAACTAAAGTACTTTATAACTAAAGTTATAATGTTCTTTATGGACATCCAAGGGGTTAGGGACCCTTTATTAATTGTGTCTTTTAAATATTATAGCTTAGAGGAATTGTTTTATTGTTATTAGTAGTTTAACATAGCTTGTTGTAGTAATGAAAATGACAAAACTATGTTTACAGCATTCTGACAACTATCAAGTATCAATGTACATTTGTTGAGCCTGGAAGAATATGCGTTGAGTGTTTTCCAATCAATCCCATTTCTCATATTAAAACCAAACCGAATTGATTTTCGCACAACGCCAAAGCCGATGGTTCAATGTGCTGTCACTTGACTATAACCTTACTGAGGTTCTTAGGGGACCCAAGAAGTAATTATTTATTGGTATTTCTTCCTTTATATCTAATATTATTGGCAATTTCTAAATACGGTTTACAGTAATGAAAGAAGACGATTTGAAACTTATAACGGTTTAGTTAAATCATCAAGTATTATTTGATTCTGATTTGTAGCGAGTGACCCGATAAAATATCACACGAAATGGTAAGTTGCTGACATAAAAACAATATTCGTGGCATCTGTTACCTTTCTTGGCTTTATAGCTGAAAGGGAGTACGAACCGGTTCGTAACTCAGGAAGGAAGCCAAACGACAACATTTATAAGAGTCTCTCTTAACACTTGACCTTTGCGTGAATGTGGCACGCGTAGGAAGCACTGAGAAGAAACGATGGAAGAAAAGCATTCTTAAAACTGGAAGAACCGGCTTGTGGCAGGAATCAGAGCAAGAGGAACTATGTGTTCATGGCAGTGGAGGAGTTTTATTAAAGTTGTAGGATTATCTTGAATGCAGAGGTATAATTAATTTTGGCGTTATCCTCAGACTCTAATATTCAGGGAAACATAGCTAACAAGGACGTGATGTAGCTTCTGCTCAATACAATGAGGATAACTAACACGAAAGGCATCAATATTCCAACAGAGGATCTATATACTTTAAAGAGCCATTGATGAGTGGTGTTTAGAAATGGCTAGATCCTAGCTCAGCTGGTGACCATCTCTCATTTCCTTTCATCATCCAGTCTTGGCTGAGCATGAAGCAAGTACGAGTCGATATCGGCCATAGTTGTGCTGTTGGAAACGGAACATACACATATTGTGCTATGTTCGCTCTGCTACAATACAGCAACTTAAGGGGCGGATAATCTCAGTAAGGCAATATTAATGCCACTTACTGAAAAATTGAATTTTCTATAATTGCGGTTCAAAACATTTTGTTCTTATCTCAAATATTAGGGTGTTATTTGTATTTTGTATCTATTGACAGTGTTCTTCTGCCAGTCTGGAGGTATTAGGAGTGGAATACCTCCAGGACTCGAATCGCCAGCCATATTCCCACCATATAATATTTGTGTATTGTGTAGGTTCCTCATCCGATCGCCATCAAGGTGCCAGTGCCCATCACCGTCGAGAAGAAGGTCGAAGTACCCGTCGAGAAGCATGTTCCTTATCCAGTAGAGAAACCCTACCCAGTCGAAGTAATCAAGAAGGTTCCTTATCCAGTTCCTAAGCCATACCCCGTCCCGGTCCCTGTCTACAAGACCAAGCACATCTACCACACCACAACATATGGTGGACACGAACACCATCATCACTAACCCTGGTAAGTTGTGCCAACCTTCAAGCAAATAAAATTATAATATCGTAAACTGCGCTGAAATAGGGGTCTCTTCATATTATTTAGAAATTAATTGTAGCTATAGCCAACTCATGTATTATATCATATGCCTACTTAGGTGAACAACTAGATGTTATAACGATTCCAAATATAAAAGATTGACTTTCCAATTGGTGTTGGTGGGACAATTGGTCTCATTTCTACTTAAATATGGAAACCATGAACTAGTTCCTAATGCACACTGATAACGAAGAACCTCCCAAATAGAAAATAATACCTTATAAGCTTATCCTTAATCCATTTGGTAACCTCGAATCCGAGTACTTGTGGTCAATGTTATTTTATTTGGGTATAACCTGCAATAGCGTCACTTTGGCTAGAATAGAATTGTAATCTGTAGATAAGGCGTCTTAATAAGCTAAAGTAGCCTAAAGTAAATTTAAAAAAAAAATATGTACTTTTTTATGAAAATCAATAAAACAATTTAGAGTATAAAATATAGTTGCGTTTAGACGATATTTATAGGCTCCATTTTGCTAGTTGTTGAAACAAAAAGCAACCCGGTTTATCAGCGCCAAAACGCACCAAATTATTAATTATCCATCTGACCGTTGTTTATTAATTTTGAGAATAATTATAAAAATTGTGAAATGATATAAAGTCATCAAATGTTATAAAGTTATATTGTTGTCTCATGATCAATGACGTTTTCTTCTTTAGCAAAAAATCATCTTACTAACAATTTGTTCTAATATGTTTAGGCATGGTTAAAGCATCGGCCTTGATCTAACATGTCACTCCTTGAGTCGTGAGTTCCAGACTGGGCAAATGGGTATTTATTTAGTGACTAACATATTGAATGAAATCCTTCGTAACATCGTGGCTAGAAAAGGGAGGTAACCTGTACATAACACGTCCCAATTAGCCTCATTGGACGTTAAATAATGCTATTTTCAATAGTTTTAAAACGGTAGGCAACAAGGAAATATACTCTTCTTTGACAAATGCCTGTATTAATTTTTGTTGGTCAATATGATAATAATATTTTAGTAGGTCCTATCAGCTGTTCCATCTCGTGGGGATGTTTGAGACTGGTCAACAGGTGTTTCATTAGCCAGCCAACTCATAGCTATAAACATATCAAGGGCATCATTGAGCAAATGCAGCTTCTCTTTACTCTCTAAACCAACATTTCTTCTTGCAATACTCAATGAATGATTCAAATACTAAATCAAAGAGTGATTTAGCTCACGTCCATATATAATTACACAATTTGAATTTATTCTGCATTCAATTAAAAAAGTTGATTCCAACACTTCTTAAAACTGAATAAAGGCAAGAATAATTGATGAAATTAACCATTAGACAAGACTTATTCTGCTTTAAAAGAAGTAATATGGAATGTACCCCATTCTCCCCTATTTATTGTATATTATACAGTTTTGCTAATACTTTTTTGTTTCTGTTTTCAGATCCTGTTGTAGTTGCTGACTGATTCCTGCGAATTGTATATAGTTCCTCGGTTGTACAAATAAAGTTTTGTTATGTTTTTTACACAGTTTATTACTTTATACAATCCTTTATTCCTAAACATCCAAAAGAGTCCTCTCTCTTCTATTTATTTACTTGCTTGTTTAAATTTATTTTTGTTACTATTTTAAATCGATTACTGATTTATACAGTCCGTTTATTGGTCATATAATGACAGACACGATGAATGATGCCTCGTGTTTTGAGCTCAGTTTTCAACTTGTCATTGCCTACTTATTCAAAGTTCATTGCCAATGGGGTTCTAGTTAAGCCGCCGAGATATTCATCGACTATTTGGACATAATCAACAGCCGGACTCCGTGCCATAGCAAATTATTGTACTCGGTAAGATACGTAGAAGACTGGTCTGTTTTGCTGGCTGTAGAAGGATTTAGAGGAATTATTAAAATATCTTTTTGAGGTTGTACTCATGCCGCGATTTTCGAAACATTTCCTCAAATGTCCATTGATCCTACCCAGTAATGACGAAAATGAGGTCGGTTCAGAGCAGTGTGTGTGTAAATCAACGATTTTATCAATTTTCAGCAGATGTTTGTGACAAATTGCTGGAATGAGCTTCGTTCGCTCCCCACCCCTCTTTGGCGGTTTTGTTTACAATTTGAGAGGGTGCGTTAGATACCCCCTTTGATGTCCTCTATGTTGTAATGCTATCTTAAATCCGTTACAAGTTGCTAGTGACATGAAATATTGTATCTTTAGACACGTTGGATTAGACATAGATTGTCATTAATGAGTAATATTTATTAGAGTTGTCTCAGAAAAGCCACACTTCCCTCAGACCTTGTGTCTTGATAGGTTGCCATTTGGGTGTGATCCCAGTCTTCCTGCTCCGGCCTAAGCTGTGTCTTTCATCATCAACTCTTGGCCTATTCATCTTGTTGAAGAGGAACTCGTTGAAGTCTGTCACTTCCAAGTTGGCATTTCTGTAGAAGTATTGTGGTGGTTTGTAGAGAAGCCACGAATGATAGTCGAAGTGTTTGTCCTTCCACCTCCTCTGCCTCTCCAAGTAGCTGCTCATGTGGGGTCTGGCCCTCCATGCTTGGAACATCTCCAGGAACTCGTCCAGTGCATCCCTTCTCCAGAGCCTGAGAGGTCTCGACATCTCCTCCACGTATCCCTCCAGGCTCCAATCGACCAACTCCTTCCTCTTCCGTCGCCTTTCCTGCTTCTTCAACGCGTCGAACCTGCTCTTCCAGAAGTTGTACACCTTCGGCGACAGACCTCTGTGCTGGGGCTTTACTCTCATGTACTGAGCCACGACTTCCTCAGGGATAACTGGCATCCTCTCTCCTCTCTCCTTCTCTCTTCCTTTCCGTCCGTTCAACATTTTCCTGACGTTTTCAAAATACAGTCGCCAAAAGGTGAATAATGTCCATTTTGATTGCAATGGAAAAGAAAACTACTAAGAAAATAAGGGCATGCGAATATACTAACCAATAAATGTTTCATTATAATTAAGCCATATGAGATATACATATATTTATTAAGTTATATATAAAAGGTCCGTCACACAGGGCTACGTAAACTAAGCAGATTTCCCACGTGAAGTTCTACAATAGATAAATCTATATACTGGTAACACTTAACACAACCGTGACTGTTAAGTGAATAAATACAAACGAAAAGGAGAAATCTTTCAGTCAATTTACAAGTTAATAATCTCTATGACGGAAAGCGTGTGAATTGTAAACAAACAGGTCAGCCAACCTCTCAGAGCTGAAAGATAGTGTTACGTTTATTACAAAAATAATAAACGTTGATTATTGTGGTTCTTTTCGATTGCAAACTCACTTTTTTTTCACAATTTACTCAACGATGCAATACACACTCGGTAAATTATCCGTCAGTGCTATTCACAATATTCGCTGATAGCTTCACTTCTTATTTCACAGTGCAGTAACTCACGAATCACTGTTGTTCACAAAACATTGGACTCCACTGATGGGAGTTCCAGTACAGTGCAGTCTTTATTTATGAAGATGAGTGTAGTGCCGTATTTTTTTGAAGATCGGTGCAGTGGCGTGTTCTTGCGAAGATCAGTCCCATGTTTTGTGAAATACAGTGATTCGAGAGTTACTGCACTGTCCACAAGGAACCCGAAACTGTATAAATGGTAGCCCGAAACGGAAAAGGCTTTCAACAAGTGCAAATTGGACATCCAAAATGCAGTCCTGATCACCAAGCAACAGTCTCAGAAATCACCCTTGCTTGCTATGCCTCGAGCACAGCAGTAGGTGCAGTGCTACAGCAGTAGGTGCAGTGCTACAGCAGTAGGTGCAGTGCTACAGCAGTAGGTGCAGTGCTACAGCAGTAGGTGCAGTGCTACAGCAGTAGGTGCAGTGCTACAGCAGTAGGTGCAGTGCTACAGCAGTAGGTGCAGTGCTACAGCAGTAGGTGCAGTGCTACAGCAGTAGGTGCAGTGCTACAGCAGTAGGTGCAGTGCTACAGCAGTAGGTGCAGTGCTACAGCAGTAGGTGCAGTGCTACAGCAGTAGGTGCAGTGCTACAGCAGTAGGTGCAGTGCTACAGCAGTAGGTGCAGTGCTACAGCAGTAGGTGCAGTGCTACAGCAGTAGGTGCAGTGCTACAGCAGTAGGTGCAGTGCTACAGCAGTAGGTGCAGTGCTACAGCAGTAGGTGCAGTGCTACAGCAGTAGGTGCAGTGCTACAGCAGCGGGAAGGAGACCACTAGGATTCTTTGCAAAGTCGTTGTCAGAAGATCAGCAGCGATACGCTACATATGATCGGGAAGTTCTAGCCATCTTCCTAGCAATCAAATGCTTCCGGCCCATTATCGAGGGAAGAACTTTCAGCACTCAGACCGATCTCAAGCCATTGGTGTATGCATTCTTCCAAAAGTCCGAAACTGCTATCCCCAAACGGTTCAGATATGTTAATTTTATTAGCCAGTTTTCTACTAACTTCCGTCAAATCTCCAGAACTGATAACAAGGCAGCTGATATTCTCTCACGCGTGGAAGAAGGGCATGCCTAATCTCCAGAAACCACTCCTGTGCGAGACTACAACTGCCAAGATGAGAGATCTTTCAGAAGTTGCACGGACTCAGCCATCCTGTATTTATTTACTAACGTCCACTTTTTGCAAATTAGGCTAATTGGGACGGGTTATCTACAGGTTACCACCCTTTTCTAGCCATGGTGGGACTATCGATTTTATTTAATGAATTTCGTCACTAAATAAATTCCTATTGGCCAGACAGGGAATTTAACTCGCCACTCTAGGTTTACCATGTGAGATAAAGGTCAACGCTTTAACTCGCATGGCTAACCTGAGCCCCTAAAACATCCTGGGCCGCGGGGAACACGGCGCCTGATAACTCAGCGGTATTTCTGGCCCAAATATGAACACGGATTTGGTTACCTGGTTACGCAGCTGTATAGCCGGCCAACGCACCAAAGTCCACCGCCATAATATATTATATATTATTACTTATATATTGTTCTATTTGCAAAATTTTAAATCGCTACTTTATTGTATTTTTATTAGTAATTACATTTTATCATTTTTTTATTATTATTTATTAATGTCCACTTTTTGCTACTCAGGCTAATTGAGACGGTTTATCTACAGGTTACCACCCTTTTCTAGCCAGGGTGGGACTTAGGACGTTATTTAATGAATTTCAACACTAAATAATTTCCTTTGCCCAGGCAAGAATCGAACTCGCCACTCTAGGTTAGCCATGTGAGATTAAAGGCAATGCATTAACTCACATGGCTAACCTGAGCCCCTATAATTTTTTTAAATATTTAAATAAGCAATATCACCTGTGTTTAAGAGCTCATATAAATAAAATAAATAAATTACGTTTGTATGAATAAGTAGATGATGACAAAATTGATGAGTTCTGAATTGATGAAAAGCTCATATAAATAAAATAGAGACATCAATTCTGTTTATTTGATGAAGAAGTTGTTGGTGATGGGAATTATGAGGCATGATTTGATGAGAAGCTCTTATAAATAAATAAACTGTGTTTGTATGATGGCGTAGTTGTTGGTGATGGGAATTATGAGGCATGATTTGATGAGAAGCTCTTATAAATAAATAAACTGTGTTTGTATGATGGCGTAGTTGTTGGTGATGGGAATTATGAGGCATGATTTGATGAGAAGCTCTTATAAATAAATAAACTGTGTTTGTATGATGGCGTAGTTGTTGGTGATGGGAATTATGAGGCATGATTTGATGAGAAGCTCTTATAAATAAATAAACTGTGTTTGTATGATGGCGTAGTTGTTGGTGATGGGAATTATGAGGCATGATTTGATGAGAAGCTCTTATAAATAAATAAACTGTGTTTGTATGATGGCGTAGTTGTTGGTGATGGGAATTATGAGGCATGATTTGATGAGAAGCTCTTATAAATAAATAAACTGTGTTTGTATGATGGCGTAGTTGTTGGTGATGGGAATTATGAGGCATGATTTGATGAGAAGCTCTTATAAATAAATAAACTGTGTTTGTATGATGGCGTAGTTGTTGGTGATGGGAATTATGAGGCATGATTTGATGAGAAGCTCTTATAAATAAATAAACTGTGTTTGTATGATGGCGTAGTTGTTGGTGATGGGAATTATGAGGCATGATTTGATGAGAAGCTCTTATAAATAAATAAACTGTGTTTGTATGATGGCGTAGTTGTTGGTGATGGGAATTATGAGGCATGATTTGATGAGAAGCTCTTATAAATAAATAAACTGTGTTTGTATGATGGCGTAGTTGTTGGTGATGGGAATTATGAGGCATGATTTGATGAGAAGCTCTTATAAATAAATAAACTGTGTTTGTATGATGGCGTAGTTGTTGGTGATGGGAATTATGAGGCATGATTTGATGAGAAGCTCTTATAAATAAATAAACTGTGTTTGTATGATGGCGTAGTTGTTGGTGATGGGAATTATGAGGCATGATTTGATGAGAAGCTCTTATAAATAAAATAGAGACATCAATTCTGTTTATTTGATGAAGAAGTTGTTGGTGATGGGAATTATGAGGCATGAGTTGATGAGAAGCTCTTATAAATAAAATAAATAAATAAATTGTGTATTTATGAAAAAAAAGTAGTTGATGATGGGAATTAAAAGGCATGGGTTGATGAGAAGCTCTTATAAATAAATAAATTGGGTTTGTATGATGAAGAAGTTGTTGATGATGGGAATTATGAGGCATGAGGTGATGAGAAGCTCTTATAAATAAAATAAATAAATAAATTGTGTATCTATGAAAAAAAAGTAGTTGATGATGGGAATTAGAGGCATGAGTTGATGAGAAGCTCTTATAAATAAAATAAATGAATAAAATGTGTTGTATGATGAAGAAGTTGTTGATGATGGGAATTATGAGGCATGAGTTGATGAGAAGCTCTTATAAATAAAATAGAGACATCAATTCTGTTTATTTGATGAAGAAGTTGTTGGTGATGGGAATTAAGAGGCATGAGTTGATGAGAAGATCTTATAAATAAAATAGAGACATCAATTCTGTTTATTTGATGAAGAAGTTGTTGGTGATGGGAATTAAGAGGCATGAGTTGATGAGAAGATCTTATAAATAAAATAAATAAATAAATTGTGTATCTATGAAAAAAACATAGTTGATGATGGGAATTATGAGGCATGGGTTGATAAGAAGCTATTATAAATAAATAAATTGGGTTTGTATGATGAAGAAGTTGTTGATGATGGGAATTATGAGGCATGAAGTGATGAGAAGCTCTTATAAATAAAATAAATAAATAAGTCGTGTTTATTTGATGAAGAAGTGGTTGATGATGGGCTTGTATCATACACCCTTTTTGCCAATTGGCATTAGTTATTACAAATATTGAACTCGATCAATTACAAATGGCAACAATATTGCATTGACTCCATTCCGCCTTCTTACTAAGTTCATAGAATTTCTATTGGGAGAGCTTTAGAATGGTAGGCCGATGTCCAATAGATCCATCATTCGACTACAATTTAGTTGATTCCTCAAGATTTATGTTGGACATCTACACGGCCTACTAGTGATACGTTTGCGTGCGATGAGTGATGATCGATTGTTGAAGAACATTTTTGCATCATCAGTAAGCAAATTATTATTTATCCCAAAAATTGAGTCGACGTGGCCGAACGCCAGATCAGGAGATGCAAACAGTTGTAAATTGGGTATATTTGCTCGAGCGACATTAATGGCCTAAAACAGAAAAAGCAAATGTTAGATTATTAGGCATTTCCACATTTTGATAAATAGTGTGTTACTGTCATGTGAAGTACTTTATTTGAATTACTTCTGAGTTGCAAGAATATTAAATAGTTTA
Organism: Riptortus pedestris; assembly: GCA_019009955.1. Lineage (NCBI taxonomy): Eukaryota > Metazoa > Arthropoda > Insecta > Hemiptera > Alydidae > Riptortus > Riptortus pedestris. The sequence goes on along the minus strand of CM032229.1, from coordinate 194,950,980 downwards.
TGGATTTTTCAAGAACAATGGACTGTCTAAAATTGCACTGCATAATGAACAATAATGGTGGGGCACCAGCTAATCCCTAACTTTTTTACTCTATTCGCTTTGACTGTGACCATAAAACAATTTATGACTTTCCTAACCAAATCTGCGAAGGAATAAATTGAGAGGTGCCCAGTAGTATTTGATCGTATTGAGCGGGGGGACCTGGCCTCCCCTCACCTTATATTGGAAATTTGTTATTTTAAATTATTTATTCATCATCATAACCATTATATTTTTTTTCTTTTGTAAATAGGTTTTGTTATTATTATTGCAATTTATTAACGCCCACTTCATGCTACTATGGCTAGTTGGGACGGGCTATCTACAGACTACCACCCTTTTCTAGCCTGGGTGGGACTAAGGATTTTATTTTGATGAGTTTGTCACTATATAAATTCCTATTACTCAGGCGGGAATGGAACTCACCACTCTAGGTTTACAATGTGAGATTAAACGCAATGCTGAGCCCTTGTAAAGTGGTTTTATTTTTTCTATTAACTTTGCATTGTCTTTTTGTAATTTATAATAGAAAAATAAGAAATTGTTACTTGTGAGCCCATTTTTTGTACAAAGGGTGTAAGGGACACGTGGGATATAAACTCCCTTAGTTTATGATTACTTCAGGAAGGAAATAAATATATATGTATTTATATATCCAAATTTGTATGTTGACTGTCACAGATAATAACACATCCTTCTATGCAGATTTCATTGTACATTGTGCTACATATTTCATGGACTAGATACCACCTTGTCAGGAGCCATTCCTTTCCATTAACACTTTCACTGCCACCTCCGTAGCGTATACGGAAGCATGAGTGTGCTGGCTTGGTAGATGCTACGGAGCAGGTATAACACCAGACCATTGTTTCTTCCCACCCCGGCACACAAAGAAAGGGCTTGAAACTTACAGTGGCACTCAGCTAAACACCGGTAATTAAAACAGAACCATTGGTTTTAACAAATCTGTTCAGGAACTATTTCTCCCTTTTTTTAAAAACTCTTAGCTCACCGTTTATGTAAAAAAAAAACAAAGTGGCACACGGTTAAATTTTTTGAAAATCTGGTAGCAGGGAAAGTATTAAATAACAACTAATTATAAAACCCACCAAAACAATTTAAAGAACCATTAAAACAGTTATAAGTGTATAATGATAAAAATACAAAGTGGTCATCGCCACTACAGTCGTAGAAACAATCCTTCCAGAGTCGAGAGCTCATCACAACTGAGATTCCTCAACTACCTAATATCAATACTACTAATACTTTAACTTTTACTAATAACTACCTAATACCTTTAACTTTTAGTTTATTATTTTTATGTCAAATCTTCAAATCCATTATTTTTTGTTTTACTTATAAATTGATTATTGGGGGCTGAGGTTAGCCGTGTGAGTTAAAGCGTTGCCTTTAGTCTCACATGGTAAACCTAGAGTGGCGAGTTCGATTCCCGCCTGGGCTAAGGAAATTATTTAGCAGTGGAATTCATTAAATAAAATCCTTAGTCCCACCCTGGCTAGAAAAGGGTGGTAGCCTGTAGATAGCCCATCCTAATTAGCCTGAGTTGCAAAAAGTGGGCGGTAATAAATAATTTAATTTAAAAATTTATTATTTAATTTCAAGATATAATGTTAATGTTGAGGATGTTAATTTCTTGCTTTTTATGATGATAATATGTTTCTTAATTCTACATTTTATACTATTTCAATTTTTATAAATTATTTTTACATTTCAAAATTAAAGATACATTGTAAAAATAGAATGAACTGGAAGTGTTTTTTTCTCTCCATTTTTTAAAATTACTATCAACACTTTTACATGTTGCTTTAAACTTTTGTATCACGCCTTATTTCATATGCGATACATTTTGATTTTGATTCAATTATTTTACTAAAATTTTTAGGAATTTTATTTCAATAATTCTAAGTTTTATTAAATACCATAATTCAAATCAGTTTCAATTTTCTTGATATTTTTGGGTGATGTTTAAATGAATAATATGGTTGTAATTTAAATGATCTAATTGGAGTTCTTTTCTAATTGTTTTACAATAATTTGCAGTAGTGTCCGATCATTAAGTTTATTATTGTCGCTAGCATCAGCTTGCAGTATTGTTACTAGCCATTCACGTTTCCATTCTCAGAATCATATTTAGTCTGAGTGGCATAATTATAACTAGGGTACCATTTGGAGGACATTAGAGTCGTGAATAGGAAGAAGATCCATACTTTAGTTTTAGGTTTGATGAGAAGCATGAAGAATGAAGCTGCAAAGAAGTGCCATGTGGGGTGATGGCAGAAATAAAGTTTGAAAACTGAACATGAGTTTTATTTGACCCAATACCACAAACAAAATAATTGTTTTTTTATGCTGAAGTTTTATCCATTTATTCCAGAAGTATTTTACTATTTAGATTAAATAGTAAAAAATCTGAAGTGGACAACTTTCGACATGCTTTTACACACTCCTTTTCAATGAAATAAAGAAAATATGACAATGCAGTCCATCGAAAATGATTGAAAATGATACAAAATATTTCTCTAATGAATCACAACAAAAATGCCATTAGAAATACTTTTTAATCTTTTTATGATAAATGACTAAACTTATGTAAATATCTCCCGTATTTCTAAGAAGAATGGGTAAAATTACATTTTTTTCCTTCAGAGGGTGATGGTATTAAATTTCCTTATCGTGAAATTGTGAATTCACTGTTGCACATAACAATAAAACTAGACCTGATATTGGGTTTGCTGTAAATTTCTGCAACCGAAATGTAGAAAACCCAAGCAATCAAGATAAGGCAAATGTGAAGAGGATATTGAAATATCAGCACGGTTCAGCAAGTGGAGGTATTACATATAAAAAAAATGACATCAATTTTGGCCTGATTGCTTAGAGTGACTCTGATTTTGCAAATGACCCCTCTCCAAGGAGAAGCACCTCCGCTCAAGTAATATTTTATGCTGGCCGATCAATCAGTTGGTGCTGTATAAAGCAACCCATTGTCGCTACAAGCAGTACAGAAGTCGAGTTCATCACAGCAGCAGAATCTACTCAACAACCCGCTATATCTGAAAAGTCATCTTGAAGAACTTAAAAATGTAAATGTAAATCGTGTATTAAACATAGATAATTTAAGTTCCATCAACATAATCAAGAAAGGCACAACGAACTTCAAAAGCAAACACATAGATTTGAGGTATCATTTCATTCAAGAAAAATTCTCCCGAGGACTTCCTGAAAGCAAGCATGTTGGAACAGAAGATCAAGTCGCAGAAATACTAACCAAACCTTTGGCTCCAAGTAAATTTAATTTCTTAAAAGCAAGACTCATGCAAAAAACTTATGAATATTTGTTCAATATGATGTACTGAAGGGACTAAAAAAATATGCAATAATTACAGGGGTGTGTTAAAGTTGTTCTCTTAATATTTAATAATTATTAAATATTTAAATTGCATTATATTAATGTATAAATGGTATTAATGTATTAAAACTATAATGAATTTATATTTGAATGATAATGGCAAGGCTGTTGTAATAAGAGGAAGGCAGTTGTTGCTTACAATTGTGAGTTTACATGTGCATTAAAAACTTGTTCCTTATCTGTGTCATTTTGGTTCGATCCTGATGTAATGAAATTGACCCTCTTACGGAGGATTAAGGTCAGTCATATTCCGCATCCTCTGGAGGGGAGACCTTGCTTCTCGTCCGAGAGTCAATCCTTCAACTTGTTCCTGCCTGCCTGGGCTACACTATCTCTCACGGCTAAGTCAGCACTTCTATTACACAGCTAAGTCTTTCTATTGTGATATAGACTAAGTATTATTAAGTGTCCCCCATTATATTTATAAAGGTGCCTTTTCATTTTAATTATTAATATTTATAATTGGTGAATATTTTTATTATAAATAAATTTATATATATTTGAATTTGGACTTGAGTCGATTGTTGGTGGCCCTTCCTAAATTCTTGTTAGTGGTTTGGTTGTGGGATTTTTTATATATTTCAGCTTCCACTGCTTATCACGCAGCCAGATCGCAACAAGTGGTAGCAGAGCGTGGTTCTCAACATTTTTTGAGAAGCCACAATAATTTTTGGTTTCACTACTAACTGTAGCTGAACCTTTTCTATCGGCATATTTATTTTTATTATACGCTACGTAATTTATCGAGCGTCTGCCGATTAGCGTATACATTGCTAAATTTAGATTTTTTATTAAATTTTTTATAAATTAAATTTTTACCCAGTTTAGAGTAATTGGGGTTTTAGAGAGGTTAAATAATTTAAATTTTTGTTGTCCTGTTGTTGTGTCCACCGTCTCCTTTTCTTTTTTCATCATGGATGCCGATCAACAAAATATGACTGCACAGGATCAACACCACCAAATCAACGACTCTAGTTTAAGTGCTGAAGGTATAGAAAAATTAGTCGAATTGCAACTTGAGAAAAAGTTATTAGAATTTAAATCAGAATTTCATTCTTATTTTACCAAGCTTACGGAGTGCTTAGGGGGCATGCTGGAGTGTGCGGGAACCTTTTCCAAAATATTTGAGGCACCAACAAATATTCCCCATGATAATGCCCTTCCTAGTATTTCTAGACAGCCAACCCAATTTGAAGAGAAGGCATCGACTCCAGCTAGAGGTTACACTTTTCTCCAGGATACATTTAGAATTTCTGAGCCTGTTAAAAAATTACCCCCATATTTCGACTCTCTATTAAATAACATACCCACTTTGAGGACTAGCGACCCTCATTCTATCTTAGAATTTTTAGAGGCACTTTACGAGATTAACAAATTAAAGCCCACCTGGTTTGATAAAATTTTTGAAAGACTGACATTTTCCCAGCCTCAGGCAGTTTTGAAGCATTTATTAACTTCGCCCAATTTAACGTTTGAAAAAGTGAGGGACACACTTTTGTCAAACACGACGCCTCGTACTAGACTACAGTACAAAATTGATTATATCTATAGGCAACAAAAGGCTGGGGAACCATTCCGAGAATATGCGGACCATGTAATTAAATATTCAGAAATTTTGAAAATGAAAGTGAAATAATTGAAATAATATTAGAAAATGCTAATGACAGAACACGATCATTTTTTACATTTAATACTATTCCTTCAACATTCAGGGAATTAAATTTATTAATTGATAGAGTAGAGAAATTAGAATTAAATGCTAAACAGTATACATCAAGTAATAATTTTGTGGAAAATAGGTCTGCGTTAACCCTCCCACCCGCCCTTAATAAATCAATAGAGGACATAAAATCACTAATGGATTTTCTAAATTCAAGGGGGAGGGAAGAGTTGCACAGACCATATAGCGACTCAAATGATCCCCGGAACAGGAACTATAATAGATATAGTCAGAATAATAATAATAATAATAATAATAATAATAACAACAATAATTATTATAGACACAATTTTCCTGACAGAAACCAGGATCGGGGCAGAGATAGACCAAACTATCATAGGGAGCAGTCAAAGTCTCCTACATCTCCACCTAAAAAGGGGCACGTTAGGTGGAATACTAAGCCTCCAGAAAGATTAAATTACATGGCTCCACCACAAGTAATCTATCTACCGGCTCCTCCTGTCCAGCAGAGTTATAGAGGATTTAAGAAGAAAAAATTTAAATCCAAGGAGGAGTCCAAACGGGCTGTCAAGCCCGAAGGGGCATCTAAAAACTAAAATTTAGATAGTTTAGATGGCAGGGGAAATTTTTCATCATATCAGATTCCATATAGAGATACTTCTCCAATTCCCCTGACCAATTAGATGCCCTCCTGGGAACGAGGTTAAACTTCCTATCATCAGGCCAATAAAAAAAAATAAATATCCTAACTAACATAGCCCCATTTTTAAAAAATTTGCTTAATACAGAATGGCCTTATAATAAAATATAGGCCCTCCTGGGAACGAGGTTAAACTTCCTATCTTTGGGCCAGTCCTAACCAGTGGCTGCCAACCAGCTAAAATAGCCCTATTTTAAAATTTGATTATTACAGGATGGCCATATAGTAAAATATAGGCCCTCCTGGGAACGAGGATAAACTTCCTAACCAATGGCTGCCAACCGGTCAAAACATTGCCCTATTTTAAAATTTGATTAATACAGAATGGCCTCCTAGGAATGAGGTTAAACTTCCGATCTTCAGGCTATCTGACTGATAGTCCTAAGTCTAGCCCCATATAGCCCAATTATTTATTTTATTATGTGAATTAGTCCATTATTGCCTCCTGAGCAAGAGGATATAAACTGCAATATATAATGCCCATTTATTGATAATTTAATTAATTATTATATGATAATTTTTAAGAGCTTAAAAATATAGGAACTCATATAAGATGAGTCTGTGAAAACGTTGAAAAATTTTTTCTTGGGGGCTAGCAATTATATTAGACTCTAAGGGAGTCATTAAAAATAATTTATTTTATATTAAAGGGCTATGTATATGTATTTGTGTATGTAGATAAACATATAAATTTGAGACTCAACAAGTGGAGACAGTAAAATTATTATTGAATAATATAGAGCATTAACTAAATATTGATGAAATATATTATGGGCAAAACTAATTTTGAGAATTAATAAATATTATATGGGCAAATCTAAATTAGAGAATTAATAAATATATTATGGGCAATAATTTCTCATTATATAAATCTAGCCACTAAGTTCCTCCAAGCATGTCTCCATTACATTTTCTCCAGCAACACAATTCTTAGGGAGAGAACAAATGACACCTCTGCACTTCAGTGGGACCTTCAGCTGGATAGGCCACCATCTACACAGGAAGAAAGTGGAAGGACACCTGGAACTATCAAGATCTTACATAGTCTCAGAAGATCGCTACAAGTGGCAGTTGCTCCTAAGCATGAGGGTAAACTGCAGAAATTCTTCCTCAGCAGGAAGAGAAGGTGCCCAGGACCCAGAGAACATTAATGATTTTTTTTTTTCTTTCAGAAATTAATAATTTGTTTTTTAGGAATTATGGATATAATAATATTATTTCCTTTATGTTTCTCTCAAGTGTTAAGTTTTTGTTGCATGCATGATGAGATATTTATGTTTAATAGCATGTATGTTCCTTAACACAGGGTCAACCAACAATCACTTGTTGATAGGTTCTCAGAGACTCTTATATATGAGTCCAATATTCTGAGAAGGCACCTCAGGTTTTTATAAGTCCTCTAATGATTAATAGAATTTTTCATTACTTATAATCATCTAATTGTAAATTTTTTTTTTCCTAGAAAAAGAGGCATAAAACCTTAAATTTTTGATTGAGGATTATTTTCAATTAATTATTGTAAGCAATTTTTGTAAATTGTTTGAAATTAATTTTGTATTATATATGGTAAAGCTTACAAATTTGTCCTCATTGATAGAAATTTTTTTTATTGTATAAATTTATTGTAATCTATCATGTTGTGGTGTCAACTATAGAATTGGCATAATCTCTACTGTCTGTAAGCCAAAATAATGCCTTAGCATTATTTTAAATTTTTTTATAACTTAGTTTCAAATTTTGTAAAGTAAATTTTTGAGGCTTGACAAGACCGTGAGAGGATAGTTGTTCCAAATCTATGGAGGGCTGACTTGTAATTATGGAACGGACACTGATCCATTTGAAAGATTTCAGAGACTTTGAATGCAGAGAGCACTCTGCATATTAGCTGATAGGACAGTATACAGCTGGAATAGATGTTCTGAACTCCCCTTCCAGAGATGCAACTTCTCAAGGAGATGAAGACATCATCCTTTCTACTTCATCATCAACGTCCCAGACGATGAAGAAGAGGGAGAAGACATCAAAACAGTATTTATGTAGTATACTAGTTTATTTTTAATTTTCCCCCTTATATTGTATTTTGTTAGGGAAAAATTTTTCCTGTCTTTGTAAAGTATGGGGATCCATTTTAGTGACAAGAAGTATAGGGGTTATTTTTTTTGGTTTGTGCATTCACAAGAGATTTTCATTAATTTTTTTTATTATTAGGGCTTAGTTCCCAATTGTAGTTTTTTGATTTAAGATCAGTTGTGAAGGCTTTAATTTTTTTTCCCCCTGTATTAGTTCTTCTTTGTCACAAGGCACCTGTCCTGTTTTTTTATTATTGTAAAGCAAATTGTATGTAAATATGTTGTATTATGTAAATATTCATATTCTTATAATGGATCCCATACAATTTTGTAAATAGGCCTTTTTTAGGTTAAGTCTCTGATGTAATCAATCCCTCCCGGGCCAAATTTTGAATTTTTTGGGAATAATTTTAGATTTTTTGGATCAAATTTTTTTTGATAATTTATTGGTCCTGAGTTAGAAAAGTCTACAGATATATTTTATCTGAATTGATCATCATCATATTTAAGTTTTTCCTATCCCTTCTTTGGAATGGATACACATGGAAGCATATTTTTTTTTTATTATTTAATACATATATATGCATATTGGTGAACTGACGCATATGAAAATATGTAGTCATAAACTTTATAAATTAGATTAGGGTGTGCCTTGTCAACACTATTTTATATTTGCACATCACAATTTACACTGATATTTCCTACACATGCCAATATGGGCAAAATTTTATTGAACATGAGCTAAGTCTCCACATATGTGTTCTAGATAATTCATCATGTCTTGGTGTAACTGGGGACCCTGACTATGATTAGTCATTTTTTTTTTCTGATTTATTATTTATGGACATATATGTGCCCTTTTGTAGTGGGCAGTTCCTGTTGGGTCCTCAGTCGTTGGAGGCGTTATTTTTGGGATCCCTTGTTTTTTTTTTGGTTTTGGACCAATATTGTGATTGCGTTGAGCATCACTGTAAGCCGTTCGGGATGCCCTACCTCCAACTAGTATATATTGGCTTACACTATTTATTTATTACACACCAGACAAGGACTTAAAATTATTAGTATAGGAAATATGCATATCAATAATAACTTGATATTCTATATGTTCACCATTGGGTATACATTCCATTGCTTCCTGTGTTATATTTATGATTTATTATGATTATTTATTATTGAGTTTGACTTGATGTTTGATCAATAGACTTTTGGTCCCGGGGGAGGGGGTGATGTAATGAAATTGACATTGCATTACATAAGCCCATTATAAATGGCCATATATTTTATATTCTGAGTATTCCCAGCACAGAGCACATTAAGATTATTATGTATGAATGCTTAAATGTATTGTTTTTACCTTTAAATAAGAATTATATCCAATTTGGAGTGAAGTCACCATGTGCTCTAGCATTTTCATAGATAACGCCGATGGATTTTGATAATAACATTCACAGCTCTTAACGTCGGTACACTAAGTAATAATACGGATGAATTTCGATAATTAATTCACGTTAAATGCACTTTTTGAGCGTATTTCGATCGGCAGTTCAAAGTTCACTCCCGGATTAGCCCTATAAAAGGACCCTCTTACGGAGGATTAAGGTCAGTCATATTCCGCATCCTCTGGAGGGGAGACCTTGCTTCTCGTCCGAGAGTCAATCCTTCAGCTTGTTCCTGCCTGCCTAGGCTACTCTATCTCTCACGGCTAAGTCAGCACTTCTATTACACAGCTAAGTCTTTCTATTGTAATATAGACTAAGTATTATTAAGTGTCCCCCATTATATTTATAAGGGTGCCTTTTCATTTTAATCATTAATATTTATAATTGGAGAATATTTTTATTATAAATAAATTTATATATATTTGAATTTGGACTTGAGTCGATTGTTGGTGGCCCTTCCTAAATTCTTGTTAGTGGTTTGGTTGTGGGATTTTTTATATATTTCAGCTTCCACTGCTTATCACGCAGCCAGATCGCAACACTTTATTTAAAAACCTAACAAGCTCCGCATCCCATGGCTACTATTCTTCCTTTTTAGTCGTTTCTATAATCAACTATATCCTGCAGCTTAGGAATTTAGTCTACATACTCCATTCTTAATCATATTTCATGGTTTGGTGTATTTTTGTTTGACAACATCAAAACAAATTACATTTTTATATTTAAAGCAAAAATTTAAACAAAAGAATTATAAATAGATAAATGAAAATAATAATGAAATAGAAATAATAAAATAGACATACAAATGAAGTATGAAGACTTGAGTTGAGCTCAACTCTGAATATTATAAGGTCACAAAGTCATACATTCATATGTAAACAAGTACAGACATCATGCCAAATTAATCTAAATTGTACAGGGAAGAAGAGTGGGGGGAAAACAATTCTGTCGATATCAGATAACCAATATTTTAGTGCTTACTAGTTACGCTATGAACAAGGAAGTCAAAATAACTGAATACGATGAAATGCTTTAAAAATAGTAATAACTAGTATAACTAGTACTAACTGGTAGATATTTAATATACCTGATCTGAGATTAGCAAGTCCGCCTTGCCGTAGTATATCTTGAGAAGTGTAGTTATTCGACTGAGGTTGTAGATGGGTGTCTCTCTACTTCCGTACTTCCTCAAATTACCTCTCTCTCCGTAATCATACTTCTGAAGTCTCCCTCAAATAGTATATTTATATAATAATTATTATAAATATTATGATAATTCTATTAGCATTATTATATGTTAGGGAATATAATAATACAGAATCTAATACACCTCAGCCAATCCTTGACTCCAGTGTCAGTCGACAATAATTTTTTCAATGGCATTTAAACAGTTTTGTTTCAAATATTTTAATTTTAATAGTACATTATTTAGTCCTGTGTTGTAATATTGTATAATTAGTCCAGTGTAGTAATATTACATTAACAAACACATGGCCTTAAACAAGTTTCTCTTTTTGTTTTGTTGTTCCCACCTGATGATGGGATGTTAGTGCCAAAAGGCCTTGTGCTTTAACCCTAGTATTACCGACCTCTCCCAGGTCGCATGGATTACCAAGGGGGGGGGGGGGCTCCTCGAGCCCACAACTTAAAAACCTTTTATTTTGGTTCTATAATTTTTTTTAAATTTTTATTTCTATTGGATTATGTTTAATGAACGTTTCTTATGACACCTGAAGATCTAGGAATGCCCACAAGATTTTCACTCCTTTCAGCAACACACAATTTTACTAAACTCTCAGATAGTTCAAATAAAAAGTACTTTCTTTGGGCAGCTCTATTTCTTCTCCATGTTGTGTCCAGGATGCAGCATGGACTAACTGTTCCCCTAGTTGGGAACAACCTAGAAAATCTTCTCTTTTTCTAAAATAGTACCTATCAGGAGCAATAATTATAACCATCTCAGTAATATATTTTTTATATGAAAAAAAATTATATGGGAAGAATATATATATTTTTTTATTGGGGAAAAAAAACTTGAGAAGGTTTGTGTATGTTAAAATTACATCAAAGTAATTATTATTTGAGTAATACAATTAATAACACTTGAATTACTAGTTAAAAGTAGTATTAAATATCAGTGGGCTCGAGGAGCCCCCCCCCTTGGTACTTAAGTGTATAACTACCCCTTGCAATACCAAGGGGGGGGGGGCTCCTCGAGCCCATACGTCAAAAAACATTTTTTTTCTCAACATAGAAATTTTTTTATTTAATTTTGTTGTTATGCTCTCATTCTAGGATGTTTTTCTGAGGAATACATAAAATATCAAAGATATCCCATTAAAATTGGGTGATAGGGAACAAAAACAAAAAGTTGTGGACTCAAGGAGCCCCCCCCCCCTTGGTAGTTCTAGGGTTAATACAGAAATAGGCGACAAGACTTACTGTTATTAAGACCTGTTTCCCAGATCTGCACTCCCACATCCAGCAACATACGAATTACCAGATATTTGTTTTCCATGTATTATTATTATCATTGCTAGTAATAAACTGTTATAATAATACCTAGAAATTTTTATTGGTGTAAAATGAAAAAATGAGTAGTTACCAGCTTCCAATATCTGCAAGGAGTGGATGGCACTCTTGACCGAAGCACCAGCTCCCCATGTATTTATGTAGTGTCCTATCATTGTCTGCAATGCAACACACTATTACTAATATCACTTAACCATACTTATTACTTAGGATTAACTGGCATTTTTAGCGATATCCCTCAATGTATAGGGATGTATTTGGGGTAGGATTCCCTTCAGGTTTTACTAATTTTCAACCAGATTTAAAAATACAGATCAGTTCCATCCTGAATGTATCCATCTGAATTTATATCAAAATTAATATCTCACTTGTTATTAAATTCTTGATAAAACATTGTCCATACCGTGAGTTAATTTGTAAGATTATCGATTTTACATAAATTATTTTTTCACATATTTACATCATTTCATACATAAATGTTGTGATTATAAATAAAGCTTTTCCCCTAACAACATTAAACTCCATTCTATCTCTTAATCATTACAATCATTCTATGTAAATTCATTACAAAAATAAATGAGTAAATGACAGTAGTGGTATATATTTATTGAATATTTCCGTATGGCATGTATAGTATGTTGTTTTGTTAGTGGAGGAGTGGGAGACAACAGAAAGCGGACAAAAATACAAACCATTGAATGATATCCCAATTAGTGAAAAGTGAATATAGATCAATTGTAGTAGATGTCGAGGAGATGGCTATAGATGGGTTGGAGATGTTGGCCCGATTAGGAAGCTGTCCCTGAGGGGAGGCAGCTTGTTTTGTTGTAGTGTTGTTAATTTTGATTTCGGTCCTAGGAAGGATCGATGGACTTTTGAAGAATGTTTATGAAAATCCTATCATGATTACAACCTTAATAGGTAATCCCTGAAGGAAAACCTCCTAATATGAATAGAATCTCCAAACTTAGTTTTACGGGGTGGTTCATTTGTAGAGTATCAACAGGTGAATCACTGTTATGACTAGCTTATTGATTATATATTATTTGATTAAAGTGATTGCTCCACCTACTGTATCTATATTCTGGGCCTTCAATCCAAACAGCGTGTTCATGAAAGCCAAGCAGATCTTCTCGTAAGTCCTCGAGTAGCAAAGAGAAACAATTCCTACGAAGTCCTTGGTAAGAAAGCTGTTGGAGTATTTATTATAAATTTTCTGCAACAAAATAGATACAATAATTCATGTTAACAATAGAAGAAAAACATGTTATTAAAGAATTAAGTGTGCCTGCTCACCGATGGTCGATTGCAGTTTACATAGCAAAATCATCAATCACATGACATTAAAAAAAAAATTTAAATGAATGTAAATGTTATTGAAATATAAAAAATCAGTCAAAATAACAGTAATAAGTTTGCGACAAATATAAGTCCGTCACGCAGGGGCTTGTTTGCCTCATAATCGGATTTCTTCCTTAATGTCCTGGGAAGCACCACTTTTCTGAAAATACGGTTGAGTTCCTTGATATACAAGTAGTAGAAATATGCAACACCTCGAGAGCTATGATTAAAGTTGTGCATGGTTAGTGATTAACTGGATTAACAGCCCCATTAACCCAGGGGGATCTGTATTGAGTTGTACCAAGGGAAGTCAGTTCCATGCACTTTTTTATTAACCGTTAACGAGATGTGATTTTTTTTCTTAGAAAAATGCGATATTGATGTTGCTCAGATGACAAAATTTCAGAGATAATCATTCCCTTAAGGGAAATCAGCTATTGATGTCGTACTCATGACGGGATTTTCGAAGAATTTCTTCAAATTTCCATCGATCCTACCCAGGAGATGACCTTAAATGAGGTCCGAACAAAATTATATATATATATATATATATATATATATATATATATATATATATATATATATATATACTAGCTAAGGTACCCGGCGATGCCCGGGAAATCATTGTTGACTTACTAATGATGGTATTTTGATAGCAAGACTTCAATGTGTACAATTACACTTCCATCCAAGACGTAATGGTTTTCCGAAATAGCCAACCCTGAAGGGTAACTTCAGGGGATTGATATAATAGAAATTTTAGTTTTGAAGAATAAATGAAAATATGTTCCTAATCTATCCCTTTACACTTTTTGACTCACCTTTTTTCAATTCTCGTAATTCAAACCATAATCATGGGTAGCATTTATTACAATTAAATATCATCTATAATGAACATATTTCCTTTCAAAAGCCAATCCGAGCTCATATAATATTAGGCAAAGTTTTTGCACGTAAGATTATATTTGTAATAGTGAATCACACTGGAAACTACTTTCAGTAATGCCAGACGGGAAATTAGTAAACTCAATTATCTAGTAAGGCTCCATTCATCTTCCGCTCCCGATGAGACTTCTCAAAATTCTTCTACTTAAATTATTGATTCAAAACATTATTTTAATAATTTATCTACTGGATGGAATTAAATAATAGAGGTACCCTGAAAATATCATATCATATATACGCATATTGTTTAAACGCATATTGTTTTTTTGTCTTAATGACATTACCATTAACGTTTAATTATTATGATAGCACATATTTGTTTCAATAACATCAAGGTACATTATACAAATTAAATAATGGAAATGCTCTTATAGTTTATATTTCTATTGGAAATAAATAACAAAGCTATTTTCTAGGAAAAATAAATAAATGAGGAGGGGGTGACGAAGATTTATACCTCACTAATCCGAATCATACTTTGAACTATCATATAAGACGAAAACATAACATCATTTGTCATAGTATTCATTTATTAAAACCCCTTAAATGAGTACTAATATAATTATTGACTCCCGTTTAGCGTACCTATATCCCGTGTTTACTTCATTTTACGACAAAAGTGAATGCACACATAAGTTGTTGGTCTAAATAACAAAGTAGACCACTTTTGTGCACGTTTGCCGAAAAACAAATAGAAAATAGAAAAACCGAGTTTTTCATTTCAGCCTCTCTTATAATCCCCACTCCCCTTTGAACCTAAAATTTTTAATATAGCTTATAATCATGGAAGAATTAATGCTAATTCACACACCGAGTTTTGCTAAGTTTGGTTCAATCGTTAGTGCCAAACAAAATTGTTGGCTCCCGCTTTAGATTTTAGTGTATAACTCATTTATGCTTCCATATACGGCAAAAGTGCATATAACAAAAGTTACTCTAAATAACAAAATAAACAACTTTTGTTATGTGCATATTTGCTGAAAAAGCAATAGGAAACGAAATATCGCTATTTTTAATTTCAGGCCTCCCTTATAACCCCCACTTCTGCCCGTCCCTAGAAATGTTAGTATGGCTTATTATAATGAAGGCGTTAGTACTAATTCACATACCGAGTTTGGTTTAATTCGGTTTAGTCTTTATTGCCAAATAAAATTGTGGACTCCCGCTTTAGTTTATAGCGTATAACTCATTTATGCTTCCGTATACGTCAAAAGTGCATATAACAAAAGTTACTTTAAATTACAAAATAAACAACTTTTGTTATGTGCATATTTGCTGAAAAAGCAATAGGAATCGAAATATCGCGATTTTTAATTTCAGGCCTCCCTTATAACCCCCCCTTCTATTCGTCTTAGAGAATATTAATATAGCCTAAAGTCTACGTTGGGCTAGTAGTAATATACATACTAAGTTTCATAAAATTCGGTTCAGCCGTTTATGCGTGAAAAGGTAACAAACAAACAAACAAATAAACAAACAAACAAACAGACACGAAAGAAACAAAATGTAGTTATGGTGTCTATGACATGTGAAACGAAAAGTTATCGTGAAATTTCGCGAAAAAAATCAATGTACAGACAGAGGTTACAATTTTATATATATATATATAGATATATATATCTTCTATATATATATATATATATATATATAAAATACCGAAGTATAAAGGCGTTATATGCTGAAAATTATAGCGGGAGACAACAATTTTATTTGGCACAAGACTCAACCGAACTAAATAAAACACTCAGTATGTGTATTAGCACTAACGCCTTCCTTATAATAAGTCATACTAACATTTCTAGGGACGGGCAGGAGTGGTGGTTATAAGGGAGGCCTGCAATTAATAATAATGATTTCCTATTGGGGTTTCGGCAAATATGCACATAACAAAAGTTGTTTATTTTGTTATTTAGAGAAATTTGCTCAACACTTCTTTTCAATATGAACTACCAGGTACCTCACCTGAAAAAATTAATTCGAATGTATGTCAATATTTTCTCCTTATTAATTCAAATCTATGCATAATGCACAGGAGTCGGGAAATATGACAATATGCAGGACAGTGAAGTCTTACATAAAAAAATAATTTTATTATTAACAAATGCCATCAACGGGTATTAACCATAAACACTGGAACGGGTAAATGTCAAAATATTGTGCAAAGTAAAGCCTTGCCAAAAATATACCATCACCATTCAGCCTCAAATGAATAATAAAATAATACTTTGAATCAATATTTTAAGGAAAACTATGGAGATGCTGGAGCGAAAGGAGGTCGGAGCTTAAACAGTTAATTGAGTTAATTTATTTCCTGTGAAATGCTGGCATTACTGGAAATGATTTCCACTGAGCTCTACTATTACGAATATAATCTAATGTACAAAACTATGTTTAAACTGTATGTGCTCGGATTGGTTTTTGACAGGAAATAAGTTTCATTATAGAGGATATTTAATTGTAATAAATGCTATCCACGATTATGGTTTGAAGTATTCAAAAAGGTGAGTAGGAAAAGTGGAGAGGGATAGATTAGGAACACATTTTTATTTATTCTTCAAAATTAATATTTCTCATCTATACGTCGCCTGCCTGACCCTCCCGGGAAAACAATGCGCCCAGACGGGAAGTGTAGTAAACATTGAAGCCTTGCTCAAAAAAACAAAACAAAATACTATTATCATTCAGCCTCAAATGATTACCCGAGCGAAGCCGGGTACCTTAGCTAGTATATATATATATATATATATATATATATATATATATATATTTGTCAGTTAACGCTCTAGCAGTCGCAATGTTTGTTTGATCGTTACCAAACTCGATATTTAAACGTTTTATCCAAAAAGACAGATCAAGTTCGTTAATGACTGAAATCGGACAAGTGGGAGGGGGGGGGTTAAAGGGGGGATTTTCGAAAATTCGAAATATCTCCGTTACCATAAGTCGGATCAAAAAATTGTATATAACAACTATTATTGAAAATTAAATTTACTATAAATATTGTGATTTATTCTCTATCTTGAATATTAACCGAGATATTAGGACTTTTATTAATTGTAACGGACGAAATGAAATCGGCTAACTTCGGGACTAGTCGTGAGTTTCCGTCATAAGCTAGTTCGGCCGTTTCCGTAACTGAAGGACCCTCGTGAAATTTTTCTATTGTAATACTTCAGGTGGGAAATCTGCTTAGTGTAGGCAGCCCCTGCGTGACTGACTTTTAAAATTTGACATCTAATTAGCTGCAGTTTGATGTGGGTAGCTTTAACCAGCACAGCCACTCTCCTCTTCTCAGATCAAAGACTAAATATATAAATAAATAAAGTAAATATCAGAGGCTCTTTACTACTACTGTTACCACTAAGCACATTTCTCTGTTGTAAAACTTCACGTGGGAAATCTGCTTAGTTTACGCAGCCCCTGTGATGAAATAGTTATTTATTGTACAAGTGACGAAAGTAGATCATTTCACAACTCGAGTGAAACGTTTACCCACACGAGCGAAGCGAGTCTGGTAATTTCACGAGAGTTGTAAATTCTACTTTCGTCACGAGTGTAATATTAAATTTTTTCTGTAATCGTGTAATACATGATCAGATCTAACCAGAATATGAACAAAATTAGGATGTTGTGAAGATTATGGTATGTTGTTGGTAGGTTATAAGCATGGTTGTGAAAGGTTATAAGCATAGTTATAAAACAACTAGTGATGATTGTGAAGTAGTGCGGTTATAAACAAGTGCAGGTTATAAACAAGGAAGGTAATTATTATTATATTTAAATTTTAAAATATATTGATTATTTCCACCAATAATTCATTCACATTTCAATTTATTTTGTTAAAATAAATTCTTAAAATGTTAAGAAACATTTAAAAGCATTTAATTTCCAACTTCAAATTATTTTTTAATTTATACTTATTACTAATTAAGAAGGCAATTCACTTTCTTCACTTGTGAAGAAAGTGATTACTTTCTTCACTCTAGTGCAAAATGTTTCACTTTCTTCACTCTAGTGCAAAATGTTTCACTTTCTTCACTCATTTCAGTTTAGTAATTTTACCATTATTCAACGATTACAGAAAAAGTGACTTTTTTTATATCATATATTTTACATTAAAATATTTGTAGAAAAATGACTAGTGGGCCGCTTTGAAATGAATGTGACTAGAATAAAGTAGAATATTCTATCAGCAATAATCTGACTGAAAACATAGCTTTATTTATAAATTGTGACAATAATATAACATACTAGAGCGGATTGTACGAAGTTGAGTAGCGGAGATCCAACCATGATCCGGATAGGGCCGATGCCAACTGGAGCAAACAGGGCTGCTGCATTCACCTGCAACACACAAGTAGTTAACACTCTCGCTGCACAACATGACACGTCCATTACCTCTTCTTCTATATCCAACATTGCCGCTTCAAATCCTAGCACAAGTTGTAGCAGAATTCCCTAATAGGAAATAATCTATTCAGCTCGTACTCTTGAATCGATTTTCTAAAAATGTCCTCAAATGTCCATCGACCCTACCCAGGAGATGAAGAAAAAGAGGGTCGCTCAACAATCTACAGCAATATACATCAACTGTATGTGTATATATATATATATATATATATATATATATATATATACAGAATTAATATTGAGAAAATAAGAATGATGAGCCAACTAAGAGTAGGAAGGGACAATGTGATAAGACTAAAATGTAACGAAAAATTCCACGTGATCGATACGCCAGCTGTATGCAAAGTATGCGATGAGAAGTATGAAAGGCTAGAACACTTGATGTGCTGATGCCGACGATAGGAAGCTGTGAGGAAATAGTTCAACATCTGATCAGAAGGAAGCGGTGCTGACTTGCTCCAGATCACATGTCTGGACAAACTAAATAATATCTCCAACTACATTCAGCAAGCACTAACACTAAGGCTATCAGAGATTACTGCCAGCCAACACGATAACAAGCATGTAATTTCCCACATCAGCTCTCCAATAAATACTTATACATATAAAATTCATCTATATATAAGTATATTGTATTGTAAATATATATGTATTATTCTCATTATTTTGAATTATATTTTGTTTAAAAATATTGCACTCTGTAAGCCAAATAAATCATTATTCCATTCTCTTCTATATTCCCCGGCTAGATATGTATTATAGATTGTATTGTAAATATATATGTATTATTCTCATTATTTTGTATTATATTTTGTTCAAAAATATTGCACTCTGTAAGCCAAATAAATCATTATTCCATTCTCTTCTATATTCCCCGGCTAGATATGTATTATAGATTGTATTGTAAATATATATGTATTATTCTCATTATTTTGTATTATATTTTGTTCAAAAATATTGCACTCTGTAAGCCAAATAAATCATTATTCCATTCTCTTCTATATTCCCCGGCTAGATATGTATTATAGATTGTATTGTAAATATATATGTATTATTCTCATTATTTTGTATTATATTTTGTTCAAAAATATTGCACTCTGTAAGCCAAATAAATCATTATTCCATTCTCTTCTATATTCCCCGGCTAGATATGTATTATAGATTGTATTGTAAATATATATGTATTATTCTCATTATTTTGTATTATATTTTAGCATATTTCCCTCAAGGAAACGAAAGATCAAGTGCGATATATGCTGAAATCGGACCAGGGGGGGGGGGGTAGTTTAGAGTGGAGGAATTTCGAAAATTCGAAATATCTCCGTTACTATACGTCAGATCGAAAAAGTGTATAGAACCTATCTTATTCCAAATTATATTTACTTATTTACCGAGATATATTCTTGTCATATCAACAATAAGCTGTTATAACATGAATCAAATCTTTCCACGGTTAATTGCCAAATATGGTTTTCATTGAATTATTACAGATGCAAACAGGTCGTGTGGTAGCATCATCAGTTAAAATTTGTCGTTCTTTACTTGAAAATGTTTATTTGATCTCTAGCATACTCGATATTGAGCTGTTTCAGTCAACAAATCATCATAGTTATGGCTGAAATGGAGCCTGGTGGTTAGAGAAGAGGGAATTAACCCATTAGTGCCCAATCGATAGATTTTATTTTTTTTTTAATTTTTACTATTGTTTTACTTTATAGACAATGGGAAAAATAATTAAAAAAAATTATGGTAAGGGAAGTGCTGAATATCCGGCTGCAGCTAAAGATGCTCGTGGGCACTTGGTGCACTCGATTGGAACTACCTGCATTTATTGCCTCATTAAAAAGCATTTTAGGATTTTCATTAAAACTATATAATTTTTAAAACACTTTTATTGTATAAGAAACTCAAATAATACAATGTAATAATTTTCAGATGTTTTTGGAACAAAACTAAGGTGAAACAAATACTCTATCTAATAATAAAACAATACTTTATCTAATAATAAACCAATCAAATATGTATAAGTAAATAATATATATTCTGTCTAATAGTAAATCAATAAAATATGTATAAAAAAATAAGAAATCACATAAAAAAAATATATAAATAAATAACCTGAAACAAATACTCTATCTAATAATATAAACAAATTCTCTATCTAATAATAACAACAAATACTCTACCTAATAATAAAACAATCAAATATGGATAAATAAATTATAAATCACATAAAAAAATATATATAAACAAATAACCGAAGGAGGTAAAATAAAACAAATTGCATATATACATTTTTTGCCCATTCTTCTACTCATGATAAGGGGCAAAACACTCGGGGTGAAGCGAAACGCTGCATTTTCTGCAGAGGTATATGGTTCTTCTCTTGCATTGGACACATAGTTTATTTTTGGAAATACCTTTTATAATCAAATGATCTGTCCTATCTTTTCGAATACTGTCAAGAGCTGTATACGATTTTTTAAAACCTCGCCCAGTTCTGGGTGTCCCAAAATGTTTCAACAAATATATTACGACCTCTCGTCGTAATATATCGTCGACCTTGCACAAAGCTTACATCAACTGCCCAGCCAAAAATGGCCACCACCATTTCTTAGTTCTTATTGTAGTCCGATACGTTGATACAAACTGATCATTTAGATCAACTCCCTCCGTATACTGGTTGTATTCATATAATGCGAGAGGAATAGGAATACTAATTTTTTTTTTGTTCGGATGAGTACCTTGTTGCTGTTTTATTTTCTCCTTGAATGGTATTAGTCATTACCGTGACAACTGCATTATCATTCCATCTTATAATTAGTAAATCCCCATTAGTAGCAATTTGAACAGTCCCCCTACGCTGTTTCTTGAAAGCTTTTTTGTCAGTAAGGCAGTAATTAGTGGAAACCCGATTCTCCCTTAGTGTTGTTATGTGGAATGGTTATAAAATTTTTGTTCAATATTCAAATAAAGGTCTAATTTTGAATAGCTTGTCAGTTCCTGGAACTATTTTAGAATTATCAGCACAATGGAGATATCTCAGAATACCGTCAAACCTATTATAGCATTACTAACAAATGAGACACTGCAATCTTCATCTGTACTCCAAAATAAACGTCTTTTTGGAAGAGTATGATAACCTGATAACAATAGTATACCAATAATTAAATATTATTGAGCAGCAATTGCTAAAGAATTTTCTAGTCTGAAAAAGAAATATGAAAATAATTAGTACACTATGTGCCCACGAGCAGCTTTAGACGCATGCAAAATTCAACATCAAATTTTGGCTAGTTTTTTTTTTTTTTTCTTCTTCATATTTTACACATATTAACTACCAATATTAGAGACAAAATATATATAATCCAAATTTCAAAATAATTATGATTACAAGTACAACTTACCTCTTTCCAGCAGGAGGATTGAGTGAGGACTGACCTAAGATGGGAAAAGGGTGAAACAGGTAGTCACAGCTCCTTTTCTTTGTAACAGGTACCCCACCTCTCACCCCTATTGTCTCAAGGAATGTTCCCCCTTCACTTTAAACCAAAGTACTTAGAAAAATAACAACATCAACACTACTGGTGGATTTTCAAAAACTCATGCAGCTAAAGCTGCTCGTGGGCACTAATGGGTTAAAACAGTCCGTCACGCAAGGGCTGCGTAAACTAAGCAGATTTTCCACGTGAAGTCTTACAATAGAGAAATTTCACGAAAGCCGAGCAGTTAATGAAACGCCCGAATTAGCTTTTGGCGGGAAAGTCACTTCGTCCGTTAGCCGCCCAGATTTAATAAAAATGAAAATATCTCGGTTAATATTCAAGATAGAGAATAAATGTATATAACAATATTTATAGCAAATTTAATTTGCAATAAGATTCATTTTGTACAATTTTTCGATCCGACGTAACGGAGATATTCCAAATTTTCGAAAATCCTCCCCTCTAAAATATATATATATATATATATATATATATATATATATATATATATATATATATATATATATACAGTTTTGAACGGACCTCATTTTCGTCATCTACTAGGTAGGATCGATGGACATTTGAAGAAAAATTTCGAAAATTCCGTCATGATTACAACCTCAATCGCTGATTTCCCTTAAGGGAAATCTGCTAAAATTCAAAGTATCTTCATAATTATGACTCGGATCATAAAATATTATAAAACCAATCTTGTTAAACTTTTGATTTTCTACAATTGTTGCAGAAATATTTGCATTTTTTCGTAACTCAAGTACTAGGCGAGGTATTCACAATTTGTTATTTCCAGCCTTCAGTTACTCTCCCTTCTACTTATCCTTGTTTTTTTTTCTTCATAGAAATAGTAATTGTCTGGTGAGATGAGATCATGATGTGTGATATTTGAGCGGACGAATTTCAAAACCCCCCCCTCCCAACTAAACCCTCCCCAATATTAGGTTTTCAGCCATTAACGAAACTGATCTTTCTTTTTACATAAAATGATTGAATGTCAAGTTTGGTAACGATCAAACAAAAATTGCGAAAGAATTGCAAAATTGAGAGCATTAATAGGCCAATATATATGTGTATATATATATTTAAACGGACCTCATTTTCACCATCTCCTGGGGAGGATCGATGGTCATTCGAAGAAATATTTCGAAAATCACGTCATTAGTGACAATAGCAGATTTCCCTTAAGAGCAATTTGTTAAAATATAGGTAGTAGGTATATTATGTTACCTTGTTGTTGTATGTGATCTTGTCCGACACCATCATGACGAATTCACTGCTGCCGACAGATTGGCCTGCGAAGAATATTTGCTTGTAGCTCGATCTCTCCAAAATGTAGTCGATGAAAGTTGGCAGGTCGATCGTCGCGATCTCATCCATACTTGAAATGAAAATGATCGTTAGTACTAGTGATGACTATAATAATGAACAGACGACTTCGCTATTGGCTTAGGGTTCCATGGTCAATCAAAGTATTATATATATATATATATATATATATATATATATATATATATATATATATATATATATGTACATATATATAAAATTTTAATCTCTGTCTGTACATTGATTTTTTTTCGCGAATTTTCACGATAACTTTTTGTTTCACATGTCGTAGACACCATAACTGCATTTTGTTTCTTTCGTGTGTGTTTGTTTGGTTGTTACCTTTTCACGCATAAACGGCTGAACCGAATTTTATGAAACTTGGTATGTATATTACTACTAACCCAACTTAGACTTTAGGCTATATTAATATCCTCTGAGACGAACAGGAGTGGGGGTTACACAGAAAGCCTGAAATTAAAAATAGCGATATTTCGTTTCCTATTGGTTTTTCGGCAAATATGGACATAACAAACGTTGTTTATTTTGTTATTTAGAGTAACTTTTGTTATATACACTTTCGTCGTATACCGAAGTATAAATGAGTTATAGGCTAAAAATTATAGCGGGAGTCGACAATTTCATTTGCCACGAAAGACTCAATGGAACTAAATTAAACTCGGTATGTGTATTAGCAGTGAGGCCTTCATTATAGCAAGCCATACCAACATTTCTATGGACGGGCAGGAGTGGGGGTTGTAAGGGAGGCCTTAAACTAAAAATAGCTGTATTTCGTTTTCAACCAGTTTTTCTTCAAATATGCTCATGACAAAAGTTGTTTATTTTGTTATTTAAAGTAAGATTTGTTATATTCACTTTTGTCGTATAACAAAGTATATAAACGACATATGCACTAAATACTAAATCGGGAGCCAACAATTTTGTTGCGCACTAACAATTGAACCGAAATTAGCAAAACTCGGTATGTGAATTAGCATTAATAGCGATATTTCGTTTCCTATTGGCTTTTTGGCAAATATGAACATAACAAAAGTTGTTTATTTTGTTATTTAGAGTAACTTTTGTTATATACACTTTCGTCGTATACCGAAGTATAAATGCGTTAGACACTAAATTATAGCGGAAGTCAACAATTTTATTTGGCACAAAAGACTCAACCGAACTAAATGAAACTCGGTAATAGCACTAAGACCAAGTTATCAATATCAACGGCTTAGCCGTTTATGCGTGAAAAGATAACCGAAGACTTCGTCGGGAGCGGAAGATGACGGGAGCCTTACCAGTTAATTGAGTGTCCTTATTTCCCGTCTGGCATTACTGGAAGTGATTTCCAGTGAGATTCACTATTACAAATATAATCTTACGTGCAAAACTTTGTCTAAACTATACGAGATAGGATTGGCTTTTGAAAGGAAATATGTTTATTATAGATGATATTTAATTGTAATAAATGCTATCCATGATTATGGCTTGAATTATTGAAAAACGGTGAGTCATAAAGTGTAGAAGGATAAATTAGGAACACATTTTCATTTATCCTTCCAAACTAAAATTTCTATTCTATTAATCCCCAAAAGTTACCCTTCAGGGTTGGCTATTTCGGAAAATCATTACGTCGTGGAGGGAAGCGTAATTGTACACATTGAAATCTTACTATCAAAATACAATCATTAGTCAGTCAAGAATGATTTCCCGGGGCATTGCCGGGTACCTTAGCTAGTATATATATATATTGAAGTTGTCCCAACTTCCTGTGGCTAGTCCCCATAAAATCACTAATTATTTAAATACAAGGCTGAGATTTGGAGTACCATAATTGTGATCCCTTAGGAATCCTTCCAGTCCATATTCAACCTCCAAACCTTCTCCTGTTAGCTACGTATCTTTGGAATTTCCAATGGAATTCCCTACTTTTTATGTCGTATTCCTGTAGAAAATCAAATTCCAAAACGAGTTTGTATCGTTCAATTTTACGATTTGACGTATCGTTCAGCGGTAAAATGTACAAATCTTTATTTCAGAAACGGCAAGTATTATTGAAAAATACTGTTACATAAAAGTAGCTAATACATTCAATGTATAAGTGCTAAATATGAGTATATATATATATATATTATTCCCTTTATTTTTCAACTAAAGCTAATGTTGGATATATATCTTACGAAGTGTTCCAATAGGCAGTGCTATCTGGAGGCAGGTATAGGTGCTCGTTCGATTCGTATGTTCCTCTGTGATCTCCCAACCAGACGTCGAACCCCTCATCGGCCATGATGAATGCTGCAATCACAACAAACCAGTCACAAATAGACTATCGGCTATTTGTTAGTTTAATGAAACAAAAACTACTAGTAAATAAGTATCCATTTTAGAAGATTACCCTAAAGGGAAATCTGCTATTTAGGTCGTACTCATGAGGCAATTTTCGAAATTTTTCTTCAAATGTCCATCGATTTTAGGAGATGAAAATGTGTGTGTGTGTATATATATATATATATATATATATATATATATATATATATATATATATTTGTCTGTTACAGCTCTAGCGGTTGCTATTTATGTTTGATCGTTACCAAACTTGACATTCATTTAGTCGTTTTATGTAAAAAGAAAGATCATGTTCGTCAACGGCTGAAATTGGAAAAGAAAGTGGGGGGGGGTTACAGGGGGAAGATTTTGAAAATTCAAAATATTCCCGTTACTATAGGTCGGATGGAAGAAGTATAAAGAATAAATCTTATTGAAAATTAAATGTACTATAAATATTGTTATATACATTTATTCTCTACCTCGAATATTAACCGAGATATTTGCATTTTTCAGCCTTTCGCCTTCTGTAAACCTCCACTTCTACTCGTTTTACATGAACAATACTCTGTTCTATAATAAACCATATTATTCGAAGCTTAAATACAATATATTGTGTTTATTATACGAGATACAAGCAAATATGTTCTTGTGACCCCCCCCCCCTCCCCCCCCTTATTAATAATTCTTGGACTACTACAATGATTGATTGAGATAAAAATAATTCTGATTCATTATAAATTAAATTACTAGATATAGTACATATTTTTCAATAAAATAAATATGTTATATTCTGATATGCTTTAGTTATTGTTTTTCTTTCCAATATGCCATTGACTGACCTGTTTGTTTACGTTTGAGACGCTTCTAGCCTGGAGGGGAACGATATCATATTAACGACTTCCCTCGTGAAGATTAATAATAGATAAACCTAGATATTGCTAGCACTACACCACCGTGAATATTAGATGACTAAATACAAAGGGTAATAAGAAATCTTTCCCCTCTCGGCGGGAAGCGTCTCAAATGTAAACAAACAGATTTGCCAACGGCTCACCGGAAAGAAAAGCAATAACTTAAATATATCAGATTATAACATATTCATTTTATTGAAACTATGTAGTAGTCTACGAATTTAAGACGGGGGGGGGAGCAAGAACATATTTGCACCTATCTCGTACAATAAAGGTTTCTGGAAAACAATATTTGGTATTTAAGCTTCAAATAATGTGGTTTATTATATAACAGAGTATTGCTTATGTAACACGAGTAGAAGTGGGGGTAATAATAATGTAAATAATAATATTTAAAGTAAATTTAATTTTCAATAAGATTTATTCTATACACTTTTTCGATCCGACTTACAGTAATGGAGATATTTCGTATTTTCAAATTTCTCCCCCTCTAGTTCCCCACTCCCCCTCTAGTTCCCCACTCCCCCTCTAGTTCCCCACTCCCCCTCTAGTTCCGAACTCCCCCTCTAGTTCACCACTCCCCCTCTAGTTCCCCACTCCCCCTCTAGTTCCCCACTCCCCCTCTAGTTCCCCACTCCCCCTCTAGTTCCCCACTCCCCCTCTAGTTCCCCACTCCCCCACTAGTTCCCCACTCCCCCTCGAGTTCTCCACTCCCCCTCTAGTTCTCCTCTCCCCCTCTTGTTCCCCACTCCCCCTCTAGTTCCCCACTCCCCCTCTAGTTCCCCTCTCCCCCTCTAGTTCCCCACTCCCCCTCTAGTTCCCCACTCCCCCTGGTCCAATTTCAGCCGTGAAAGAACTCGATCTTTCTTTTTGCATCAAGCGACTAAATATTGAGTTTAGCAACGATCAAACAAAAATTGCGACCACTAGAGCGGTAACAGACATATATATATATATATATATATATTGTTACGTTTTATTACAAAACCAGTAATAAACGTTGTTAATAAGAGTTCTTTTGGATTGCAAAATTAAATACTCACAAGTTTCACAGTTTTTATCACTGCACAATTTATTTAACAATGCACAATACACTTGGTAGTTATTCTTAATTACTACTCACAGTATACACTGATAGCGTCACTGTTCTTCAATGAGTCACAGTCCAATAATTCTCTCACGGTCACTGAAGTACACAAAAGACGGCACTGCACTGTCTTAAACACGGCACTGAACTGATACTTACAGTCACGGCACAACACTGTTCTTCTTATAAAAACACTTTACCGCACTGCACTAAGTCGCACTGTAGCACCGAACGCACATATGAGCACTTGAGAAGAGAACTGACTCGCTCGTGGCTGGCCGGTTCTTTATAAAGGTCGTCGGCATACATCAAAGGGGAATTGATTGGGCCATTCGACGTCTGGACTGGAAGGGACTAGTAGGAGCTCGACCCTATGTCGGCTTCTTTGATCTACCTCGCACTTCCCAAATACGCGACTCTCTCTCTGATTGATGTATTTAATTTTCGCAACACACACACACACACACACACACATATATATATATATATATATATATATATATATATATATATATATATATATATATATATACAGTTTTGAACGGACCTTATTTTCGTCATCTACTAGGTACTATTGATGGATATTTCGAAAAATGAAAAATTTCGAAAATTGCGTTAAGATTATGACCTCAATAGCTGATTTTCCTTAAGGGAAATCTGCTGAAATATATTATGCAGAATATACAGAAAAATACGAACATATAGGAAAAAACTCAACAAAATATGAAATAGGTATACGCAAACAGAACAATATTAAACAAAACTCCAAACATTCCGAAAAAACAAAAATATTAAAAGTAATAAATAAATTATAAAAGAAAATTAAAAATATTAATTTCCATAGTAATAAAAGTTAAAATAGTTTTTGACACATAAAAACTTAAATTAATATATAAATAAAAATACATTTCAATAATACAAAATTTTAAAAAGAAAAGTCCGTCACGCAGGGGCTGCTAAGTAGATTTCGCATGTGAAGTTTAATAATAGATAAATCTACATACTGCTAATATTTACACAACTCTGAATATTATATGAATAAGTACGAACGGTAATGAAAAATCTTCAATTTTAATAACTTCCCAACTCAAAGCGTCTGAATTGTAAACAAGCAGGTCAGCCAACCTCTCAGAGCTGAACAGATAGATAGAAAAATTCTTCACCGGAAAGAAAAACAATTACTGAAAAATATCTGAATGTAGATTATTAATTTGTTGTTTTTTTTCTAATTTTAGTAAAATATAAATGTATCTATTCTACAATTTCACCTGGGAAATGTGCTTAGTTTACGCAGCCTCTGCGGGACGGAATTTTATTTGTTATTATCTCTTATCTGGATATAGGACCAGCTGGAGCGAACTCCGTTTGGGCACGGCATGACTTGTGATAACTAACTGCTCAAAACTTACAAGTTACTTTAATATAATGTATTATTTGGTTTGTACTCACGCAACGCTTCGGTCCTTCGGCGGATCAGCCAGTTCTCAGCTGATACAGAGTAGCCGTTGACGAACAGGATCGAAGGTTTGTCGGCCTTCTTTGATCTCGGTATGATCCGATGCAATGCTAATATATAGCCGTCTTGAGTAACAGTTTTATGGCATTCGTACCCATATCCATTTTTGATAATAAGTTCTGACTGAAAACATAAAAAGAAATTATAGCGTTTAATTGTCCATCTTTAATTTTATCTCAAGATTGTATGTGAATTTTTTTTTTTCGTATTTCCTCTACATAGTAACCCTCTGGAGGGATTTTATTTTCTGCACATCCCATGCATATTTGCATTATATGTGCATTTTGCCAAAACATTTAACAATTTTATATAATAATATACATACATATTGAAAATGGAAATAAGAACATGAAAATTAAACTTGACAAAATAAAACAAAAAACATTAAATTGAACAATTCATGAATACAATTAAATAACCAATAAAAAAAATACATAATATTAATATTATATTATGTTTCCCTCTCTCAGCTTAACAATATCATAGGCTATTGCTTTTAATAAATTTGGGTGTTTGGAAAATAAAATATCGGAACTGATAGGCCAATCGGGAATATGAGTCTGCCTTTGTATGTCTTGAGTCAGTCTCCATTCATAAATGAGGTGGGTGAATGTCTGCTCAGTGGAACTGTCGCATTTACAAGTATTTGAGTCAGTAAGTATGAATCTGTATAAATAAGAGTTTGTATTTCCGTGTCCAGTTAGTATTTGTGTTAGATGAAATGTATGTTGGGATAGAAAGATATTGGTTTTTAAAACAGGGATATATCATTTTAGATGTAATCCTTTATTTGTTTGATTCCATCTCTGTTGCCACAAATAAACACTTTTTTTCTCTTAGTAAAGATTTTAACACAGTTAAAGTAATTTTGTTGTAAATTACCTCTTCGCTACTTTTAGAGGCATTTTTGGCATAACAACTTTTTCATTTCCCATAATTCCTGCGTGTGCCTTGACCCATTTGAAGTGAATGAAAGTCTGTCTGTTTTTTAATTGTGTTATATTATGGCGTATTTGTTCGTCGTGGTTTTTAATGTTGTCTAGTTTGTGTAAAAGCATTTGACTGTCTGTGTGTAGTAGAATGTAAGTGTTTGCTGGCAAGACCATTTCATTTACATATTTCAGAGCCTGTAAGACGGCAATAATTTCTGCCTGGTTATTAGAACAATGGTTGCCTAATTTAAATTTTTTACATTTTATAACTTCATCAGTTTTATTTCCTACAAAAATGATAAAGGCACCACCTACATCCTGTCCTTCTTTGCTACCGTCTGTGTAAATTGTATATTGGTATGAGTGATTTGTATTTTCTGTAATAATTAGTGTCGGGTGTTAGTCCAGGATGTGTCCAATTTGCGTAGGTATCTTTAAGTTATACATGAACTTTTTACAATATTAATGCAGTTAATGACGAGTAAACGTCAGTAGGTTTGATAAGCAAGTAATCTCCTCCAATCTTGATGATAGTTCGGGGGCTGTTACTTCGACCTCAAAACACACTTCTCCCAATATCTTCGTTAATATTAACTATATCGAGGAAAGCCCGTCACGCAGGGGCTGCATCAACTTAGCAGATTTCCCAAGTGCAATAGATAAATATACATATTTTTAAACTTAACAGCACAGGTGGAATATTAAGTGAACAAATACAAATGACAATGAGAAATATTTTAGTCAATTTACATTTTAATAACCACTACAACGAAAAGCGCCTGAAATGTAAACAAATGGATCAGCCAACCTCTCACAGTTGAAAGATAGAAATATTCTTGACCGGAAAGAAAAAAAAATTACTTAAATATATCATATAAATATATTAATTTTATTGGAAAATGCTATATCTACAGCTGCAGTTTATAATGAACAGATTAATTTTCAACACAATTCTAATTTTACGGGGACGGGGGTTCATCAAAAAGTATCTGCATGTATATCATCTGGAAATTATTTGTTGAACAGAATAATTGGTATTTGAGCTTGAAATAAGACACTTCATGATATGTTGGCATATTCCTAAAATACAATGACAAGGAAGAGGAATTTGAAGGCCGAAAATTAAAAAGTCCGTCACGCAGGGGCTGCGTAAACTAAGCAGATTTCCCACGTGAAATTTTACTCTCATCCGTTATCCGCCCCGATTTTATAAAAATGCGTGAAGGTTTACAATAGATAAATATACATACAGGTAACACAGCCGTAAATGCTCAGTAAATGTACAATACAAGGCTGAATTGTAAACAAACAGGCAAGCCAACTTCGTAGCGCTGCATAGATAGACCGGAAAGATAAACAATTAATGAAATATATCTGAATATAACATATTAATTTTATTGAAAACAATTTACTAAAGCTAGTGGTGTAATTTGTAATAAATCAGAATCAGTTTTATCTCAATCACTCAAATTTTAGTAATCCATAAACAAAAGAAGGGGGGGTCAACAGAACATATTTGCATATATCTCACAAAGTCAAAGTTCATTGAAAACAATATTTGGTATTTAGGCTTCAATTAATATATTTTATTATATAACAGAGCATTATTTATGTAACACTAGTAGAAGTGGGGGTTTACTAAAGGCTGAAAACTGAAAAATGCAAATATCTCGGTTAATATTCAAGATAGAGAATAAATGTATACAACATCATTAATAGTGTATTTGATTTTCAATAAGATTGATTCTATAAACTTTTTCCATCCGAAGTATAGTAACGGAGATATTTTGAATTTTCAAAATTCTCCCCCTCTAAACCCCACTCCCCCTGGTCCGATTTCAGCCGTTATCGAACTTGATCTTTTTTTTACATAAAACGACTAAATATCGAGTTTGGTAACGATTACACAAAAATTGCGGTAACAGACAAATATACATATATATACAGTTATGAACGGACCTCATTTTCGTCATCTCCTAGGTAAGATCAATGGACATTTAAAGAAAAAATTCGAAAATTCCTTCATGAGTACAACCTCAATAGCTGATTTCCCTTAAGGGAAATCTGCTAAAACTGCAAATATCTCGGTTAACAATCAAGATCATGAAAGCACAATTATACTAACATTCATAGAACATTAAATTTGTAATAAGATTAGACCTATTTACTTATTCGATCCCACTTATAATAACTGAGCTATTTAGAATTTCCGAAATGCCCCCACCCTCTATGTCCCACTCACTGCTCTCATTTATCCCATTAACCAACGTAATCTTTCTTTTTACAAAATTAAGTATCGAGTTTCATAGCGATAAAAATAAAATCCATAGAGCGGTAACAGACAAATACACACACACACACACACACACACACACACACACACACACACACACACACACACACACACACACACACACACACTCACACACACACACACACACACACACAAATATTATATATATATATATATATATATATATATAATATTGATCGGAGCTCATTTCCCTCAACTCCTTGGTAGGATCTGGACATATTGAGGAAATATTTCTAAAATCTCGTCATGCGTACAACCTCAATAGCAGATGTCCCTTGTGACGATCTGCAAGAGCATATATAGAGGTATACCTCATTATAGTTGATTCACAAATATTATAGTCCCTTGAAATCTTTTGAGCCGATTTGGTTGAGTAACAACAAACGGACAGGCAGGCACATGGAGAGAGTTTTTAATATTGTTCATTTTCTTAGTATACTTATAAACTAGATGAATTTATGTAGAATGTAAACAAACCCTATAATTTAATATGTATATTAGCCCATCACCATGGCATACTTCTCATCCCAGTACAGTATAAAAATGGGATAAATAAAAAGTTCAAATCCAATTTTTGACTTTTTAGTTTCTGAAATATGTATAAAACTCACAGGTTTCTTGAGTCGAGTTTGGAATATCTTGCTGTTGAGTTCTTCATTGACAACTCTTCCATTGTATCTATCTGCATTTGTGGGCTGCGGCAGACATTCAGAGCACATGGCTACAAGGATAACCAGCAAAATGAGGAACATTGTATCTCGATTACAGCAAATAGATTGCATTGGATCTGAAAATGAAAATGAGGCCATTAGTAGATGATTAATTCCAAAAACTATATACCACCTCCAGCAACTTTCTCATGATGTTGGTGGCGAAATTTAATTATTTAAGTCATTATAAAACTCTGCGTAAACTAAGCATTTTCCCCACACGACGGTTTACAATAGATAAATCTACAAACTAGTAACACCACCGCAGTGAATAAATACAAACGGTAATGAGACATCTTTCAGTCAGTTTTCATGTTAATAACCTCTACAATGGAAAGCATCGTCCTACCTCGGCTATTGGTCCAGTTCTCTGCCTCCTCACCATCTGCTGCAAGCTATCCTCTCCTCACTCGAATCGCGGGCAGTTCTCCGTACATCTGTCTGCAGTTGCAAGTTCCGATACACTTAGCACAATGTCTGGGATTATCGAATTCCCAATGCTAAGTCACTAATTAATGAACCAGGATGAGTAAAACCATCTTGTAATTATCATAATTGGCCGAATAATTCCCTTCAGATTACATCACGCTGCTTTATCAGATCACCCAAGATCATCTAGGTATTGTTTTTGAATTTCCGAATCGTTCAAGAATGAAGGCCTATTGTATGAAGTTTTTTCTGAATTTAATACTCCCCTCGTATACATCCTAGCTTTTCTATCTCCGCTACTCTCTCTCTTGATTTCACAACATTCTGCACTACCATCAAATCGGCTGAAGTTTGTTAGGATCTAGCTGGGACAATTGGCAGTGGAAACTGTAAAAATAATAATTCCCACAACCAAATCACTGTCAAATAATTTAGGAAGTGTTTCACCAACAATCGATTCTTGACTCAAAATTAAATGAATATACAGTTGTTTATAACCATATTTCACCTATTATAAATATAAATGGAAATGAGACAGGAACCTTTTAGCGATATAAAGGAGACACTTATGTTTAATTAAACACTAAAGATGTTAGTCCTTCGAGATGTCACCGACAAGGGTCACCCTTCCTGACAATCTATGCTATCACTGTCTTAATCCTTCGAGATGTCACCGACAAGGGTCACCCTTCCTCACAATCTATGCTATCACTGTCTTAATACTTCGAGATGTCACCGACAAGGGTCACCCTTCCTCACAATCTATGCTATCACTGTCTTAATACTTCGAGATGTCACCGACAAGGGTCACCCTTCCTGACAATCTATGCTATCACTGTCTTAATACTTCGAGATGTCACCGACAAGGGTCACCCTTCCTCACAATCTATGCTATCACTGTCTTAATACTTCGAGATGTCACCGACATGGGTCACCCTTCCTCACAATCTATGCTATCACTGTCTTAATACTTCGAGATGTCACCGACAAGGGTCACCCTTCCTGACAATCTATGCTATCACTGTCTTAATCCTTCGAGATGTCACCGACAAGGGTCACCCTTCCTGACAATCTATGCTATCACTGTCTTAATCCTTCGAGATGCCACCGACAAGGGTCACCCTTCCTGACAATCTATGCTATCACTGTCTTAATCCTTCGAGATGCCACCGACAAGAGTCAACCATCCTGACAATCTAAGCTATCACTGTCTTAATCCTTCGAGATGTCACCGACAAGGGTCAACCATCCTGACAATCTATGCTATCACTGTCTTAATCCTTCGAGATGTCACCGACAAGGGTCACCCTTCCTGACAATCTATGCTATCACTGTCTTTATCCTTCGAGATGTCACCGACAAGGGTCAACCATCCCTGACCAATCTATGCTAGTCACTGTCTTAATCCTTCGAGATGCCACCGACAAAAAGGGTCACCCTTCCTGACAATCTAAGCTATCACTGTCTTAATCCTTCGAGATGTCACCGACAAATGGGATCAAAAAAAAACCATCCGGGGGGTCCTGACAATCTATGCTATCACTGTCTTAAATCGCTTCGAGGATGACACCGACAAAGGGTCACCCTTCCGGGGGGACAATCTATTCTAACATCAATTGTCTTAATCCTTCGACGATGTCACCGACAAGGGTATGCAATAAAAAAAAACTATTGGTAGATAAAGGGCCTTGTACAAAATAACTCTGTTGCTAGTACTATTTCTCCACGTGTTCTTTGAATGTGTTCACGTGTTCAATTGGTGCCAAACTGCCATACCGTCTGCATATTATGCCTGTCAGTGATGCAGCAATCAATGTGCATGCATGCTGAGGTTTAAGACGCGAAAACTGCATAGCTCTGGGACAGCGGCGGAGGTTGCTATCGGATTTCCCTGAGAACCATGGTTGGCACTGGCTCATGCTCTGGTGAAAGTGTTAACCAATTTCCAAGACTGCCTTCACCATGACAGGATATTGCAGGGACTCCTTAGGTTATTGCTGCCACCAGAGTGCTAATCGTGGTAACGACAGATAGATGAAAGGCTAATAATGATGGAAAAGTTGTCCCAAGACAAACATGGCTTGGACGAGATGGATCAGTCAGTCAGGTTGCACAACACAACTCGACAAGTGTCAGAAAAGCTTGCTTCTATTGCGTATCGTGATTGGCACTTCGGACCATCTCGAACCAGTTCTCTTCCATTCTCTAGAAATGTTGCTTGGAAAACATCTTGTCGAAATAAAGGGAAATATCCAAAGTCATCATTTTTTGTAACGAAGGCACCAGCGAATGCTAATAACCTAACCAAAATAATCAGAATCAGCTGGTATTCCCTATTCACATAATTATCTCAGTAATTAACTAATTAGCACTAAAGATGCGAGATGAAGGGCGTAAGACCTTGGAATATTCGGAGCATCATTTGCATATCATTTCCCAAAACTGAGCACTATTGCCTGTCTGCATTTGGGCTGCAATTGGCCTGCAATCTATCCCACATCTCCAACCTTTTCAAATTATTTTGAAATATTTAAAAATTAAAAAAAAATTGTTCCTTTCTCTGTTTCATATTTTGGACATATATTTCAGAATGTTGAGTTATATTAACCATTTCTACCAGAAACGTACCGTCATTGATAATTAGAAAGAGTATACTTAGTTTTCTTATGCTTTTTTTATGTAAATTAACGTTCAAATTCTAATCGGGACGTGTTAGTTATGGGTTATTACCTTTTTCTAGGTACGACGGGACTAAGTTCTAGTAATTTCTACTGATGACGCAATTTTCGTAAAATGTCTTGGAATGTCCATCGATCCTTCCCAGGAGATGACGATGTATAAAGGAAGGTGAAATTCGTTAATAGCAGAAATCGGTCCAGTGTGAGGGGGGGGGGTTAGAGGGAGAATTTATGAAAATTAGAAATTTCTCCGTTAATATACGTTGGATTGAAAAATTGTATAGAACAAAACTTATTGTAAATTTAATGTACTATAAATATTAATATACATTTATTCTCTATCTTGAATATTAATCAAGATATTTGCATTTTGCAGTTTTCAGCCTTCAACAAACCCCCACTTCTACTCATGTCAAAATGTTTATTAAATAAACTACTTTATACTAAGCTTAAATACCAAATTTTTTTTTTAAGAGGCTTTCATTATACGAGATACCTGCAAATATGTTCAGTCGATACCCCATCGTTTTAAATTCTTAGATAAATATACTCGTAATTTGATTGATTGAGATAAAAATTATTCTGATAAATGTCAGTACTAGATATAGTTTTCAATAAAAATGACATGTTACATTCAGATATATTTCTAAGAATATTTTAATCTGTATGTTCAGCTCTGAGAGGTTGGCTGACCTTTTTTTTCTTACGTTGTTTTAAACTCCGTCGCTGGGAATCTATTTCAGTTGTCTTTTGCGGCATATCTCCAGCGGTGTCTATGTTGTGGTGGCCCACGATATTTCGCCGGTCTTCCAACCGGCTTCTTCTGGTGGTCATCTTTTGGGTGTGCTTGTGGCAGCTTTTTTACTTACAATTCAGACGCTCTCCGTTGGGAGGTTATTAAAATCGACTGCTTGTATTTATTCACTTAGTATACCACGGTGGTGTAAAGTGTTAACAGTATGTAGATTTATATATTATGAATCGTCACGTGGGAAATCTGCTTAGTTTGCGCAGCCCCTGCGTGACAGACGTTTTAGGTTTCAGGCTTTCATAATCCACCCTTCCCATTCCTCTCTGTTTATGTAAGTATTTTGTTTAGAGGGAAATAGAGAATAAAATGTCAAATGACGTCACCAGCATGGGATTTTAATAGATGTGGAAATCTGCTAAGTTTATGAAGCCCCTGTACAACAAACTCTAATGTATCTAATTTGGGATGTTATTGTTTATTCATCTCTTTTTACAATTAATTTTCCAATGACACGCCTAACAACAATACTTGTGCTTCGTGACTCAAGCCAATTTTAACTAATTTTTAATTAGTGTTTGATCAGAATAGGGATCAATACAATAAGCAATTTATACTAGACGGTCGACCTAGAGAAATTTAGATAATAACAGAAAATAAATGTGTTAATTTGCAGAAATTCTTTCGAATTAAACTTGTTTAAAGGGAATCTTTAATATTTAAACAAGTTGGGAGAAGTGAATGTTTAGTTTGACATTAGAAAACTCGAACTAATTGTTTATGCATGGAGACTAAAGGTTATAGATTTTGGACTTGCTATAACATTTCCATTTGTTTTAGGTAAGTGTGAGTGAGGGCTTAGAATGAAGAACTACGTGCTGCTAACTAGAAGGATCCTCAATATGTTGAGCATAGAAATAGAATCGGAGAGCAAGGCTGGGGCTATGAGAGGATGGTTCAATGTGATATTTGCTTGCATTTGCTACATCATGTTGATAGTAGGATATTCACGTGGTGCA
This sequence comes from Riptortus pedestris, assembly GCA_019009955.1. NCBI lineage: Eukaryota > Metazoa > Arthropoda > Insecta > Hemiptera > Alydidae > Riptortus > Riptortus pedestris. Next base: position 194,912,893 of record CM032229.1, on the reverse strand, counting down.
GTTGCCAACTGGTCGGCGAAAGCTGCATTCACAGTAGTTGGCTGCCTGTTGATGGCAGGTTGTGTCGTCAAGTTGGTACTACTGCAGCTCAGCTGGAGGCATTCATATCAACAGCTGTTCCACTACATCCATGATTGGGTCTCGCTCGATAACTCTCTCTCAAGGAAATTCTCCCTGCTCTATGACTACACTCTCTACATGAGCCTGTGCAGTGTAGGTTACTTCGTCTTCTACCCAGCTGTCACTATGACCATGTCTGTACCAACTGGCATCTACGAACCTCTCTGGCCCAGTGACTCCATCGTGGGGTTCATAGCTACCCAGTTCATGATGACCACTGGCTGTGTCTTCTATGCAGCCACCCTCATCGTCACCGACTTCGCTTTCCTCATGTCATACATTGGATTCTGCAATCGCCTCATCGACATCAAAACCAATTATGAGAGCATAAAGGCTGACTATGACGTAGCTCTAGCTGTACAAACAGTTCAGGATCACCAGGAAATATACAGGTAACCATGCTCAAACAGTTCAGGATCACCAGGAAATATACAGGCAACCATGCTCAAACAGTTCAGGAACACCAGGAAATATACAGGTAACCATGCTCAAACAGTTCAGGATCACCAGGAAATATACAGGTAACCATGCTCAAACAGTTCAGGATCACCAGGAAATATACAGGTAACCATGCTCAAACAGTTCAGAATCACCAGGAAATATACAGGTAACCATGCTCAAACAGTTCAGGATCACCAGGAAATATACAGGTAACCATGCTCAAACAGTTCAGGATCACCAGGAAATATACAGGTAACCATGCTCAAACAGTTCAGGATCACCAGGAAATATACAGGTAACCATGCTCAAACAGTTCAGGATCACCAGGAAATATACCGGTAACCATGCTCAAACAGTTCAGCATCACCAGGAAATATACAGGTAACCATGCTCAAACAGTTCAGGATCACCAGGAAATATACAGGTAACCATGCTCAAACAGTTCAGGATCACCAGGAAATATACAGGTAACCATGCTCAAACAGTTCAGGATCACCAGGAAATATACAGGTAACCATGCTCAAACAGTTCAGGATCACCAGGAAATATACAGGTAACCATGCTCAAACAGTTCAGAATCACCAGGAAATATACAGGTAACCATGCTCAAACAGGTCAGTATCACCAGCAAATATACAGGTAACCATGCTCAAACAGTAGAGTATCACCTGGAAATATACAGGTAACCATGCTCAAACAGTTCAGAATTACCAGGAAATATACAGGTAACCATGCTCAAACAGTTCAGGATCACCAGGAAATATACAGGTAACCATGCTCAAACAGTTCAGAAATATACAGGTAACCATGCTCAAACAGTTCAGAATCACCAGGAAATATACAGGTAACCATGCTCAAACAGTTCAGGATCACCAGGAAATATACAGGTAATCATGCTCAAACAGTTCAGGATCACCGGGAAATATACAGGTAACCATGCTCAAACAGTTCAGGATCACCAGGAAATATACAGGCAACCATGCTCAAACAGTTCAGGATCACCAGGAAATATACAGGGAACCATGCTCAAACAGTTCAGGATCACCAGCAAATATACAGGTAACCATGCTCAAACAGTTCAGGATCACCAGGAAATATACAGGTAACCATGCTCAATCAGTTGAGGATCACCAGGAAATATACAGGTAACCATGCTCAAACAGTTCAGGATCACCAGCAAATATACAGGTAACCATGCTCAAACAGTTCAGGATCACCAGGAAATATACAGGTAACCATGCTCAAACAGTTCAGTATCACCAGGAAATATCCAGGTAACCATGCTCAAACAGTTCAGGATCACCAGGAAATATACAGGTAACCATGCTCAAACAGTTCAGGATCACCGGGAAATATACAGGTAACCATGCTCAAACAGTTCAGGATCACCAGGAAAAATAAAGGAAAACATGCTCAAACAGTTCAGGATCAACTGGAAATATACAGGTAAACATGCTCAAACAGTTCAGGATCACCAGGAAATATACAGGTAAACATGCTCAAACAGTTCAGAATCACCAGGAAATATACAGGTAACCATGCTCAAACAGTTCAGGATCACCAGGAAATATACAGGTAACCATGCTCAAACAGTTCAGGATCACCAGGAAATATACAGGTAACCATGCTCAAACAGTTCAGAATTACCAGGAAATATACAGGTAACCATGCTCAAACAGTTCAGGATCACCAGGAAATATACAGGTAACCATGCTCAAACAGTTCAGGATCACCAGGAAATATACAGGTAACCATGCTCAAACAGTTCAGGATCACCAGGAAATATACAGGTAACCATGCTCAAACAGTAGATGATCACCAGGAAATATACAGTTAACCATGCTCAAACAGTTCAGGATCACCAGGAAATATACAGGTAACCATGCTCAAACAGTTCAGGATCACCAGGAAATATACAGGTAACCATGCTCAAACAGTTCAGGATCACCAGGAAATATACAGGTAACCATGCTCAAACAGTTCAGGATCACCGGGAAATATACAGGTAACCATGCTCAAACAGTTCAGGATCACCAGGAAATATACAGGTAACCATGCTCAAACAGTTCAGGATCACCAGGAAATATACAGGTAACCATGCTCAAACAGTTCAGGATCACCAGGAAATATACAGGTAACCATGCTCAAACAGTTCAGAATCACCAGGAAATATACAGGTAACCATGCTCAAACAGTTCAGGATCACCAGGAAATATACAGGTAACCATGCTCAAACAGTTCAGGATCACCAGGAAATATACAGGTAACCATGCTCAAACAGTTCAGGATCACCAGGAAATATACAGGTAACCATGCTCAAACAGTTCAGGATCACCAGGAAATATACAGGTAACCATGCTCAAACAGTTGAGGATCACCAGGAAATATACAGGTAACCATGCTCAAACAGTTCAGGATCACCGGGAAATATACAGGTAACCATGCTCAAACAGTTCAGGATCACCAGGAAATATACAGGCAACCATGCTCAAACAGTTATTACTTTTGGGGATGACTGTACTTTTGCTAGAAGTGATGGTCAGTAAAAAATATAGCAAACCAATTACACTACTGGAACACTATCATTACAAATGAACGGAAAATGACTAATATCGTAGGAGAATATTTCAGTGAAGTATGTAGCTCTGAAAACTACACCGTACAGTTCCTAAGACACAAAAGTCAAAAACGCAAGGGCTGCGTAAACTAAGCAGATTTCCCACGTGAAGGTTTACAATAGAGAAATTTCACGAGAGCCGAGCAATCAATGAAACGGCCGATCGAGCTTTTGGCGGGAAAGTCACTCTCGCCCGTTAGCCGTCAATTTAATAAAAATGCAAATATCTCAGTTAATATTCAAGATAGAGAATAAATGTATATAACAATATTTATAGTAAATGTAATTTGCAATAAGATTGATTCTGTACAATTTTTCGGTCCGACGTATAGTAACGGAGATATTTCGAATTTTCGAAAATCCACTTCTCTAAACCCCCCCTCCCACTGGTCCGATTTCAGCCGTTAACGAACTTGATCTTTCTTTTTATATAACTTTATATATTCTTTTTATATATATATATATATATATATATATATATATATATATATATATATATATATATATATATATATAGAGATTTGGACGGTCCTCATTTTCGTCATGTACTAGGTAGGATCTATGGACATTTGCAGAAAAATTTCGAAAATTCAGTCATAAGTACAACCTCAATAGCTGATTTCTCTTAAGGAAAATCTGCTAAAACCCTAAATACAACTATGACTTTTTCCATAATTTAATAATGAGGAAATAATTCAACCATTTACAACAGATCGTGTAATAACACATGAATTTATAGTAGTTGTGTATTCACAGAATGTCGAATAAACGAAGACTTACTCAATTGCTCACAACTCGAAATGCTCACATGGAAAACTAAACATCGTTATATTGTTGTCAATCTAAGTAAAACTAATTACTTCTTACGCAGAATAAATGCTGATATCGAATTCAATCAGAGAATTCAATTACTGTTGTACTTCCCGTCACTAATGATAAACAGAATCATATGAAGGACGTTTCCAAACTTGTATCTAATCAAAAAACAAAGGTTATTAAAAGGCCTCACATTATAATTGAAAGGTGTAATTATGTACAAAAATGTGGGTAAGCTCTAAATAACATGTAAATGTATTGAAGACAATGGAAAAAAAACCCAGGTCTTGAGGCACCTCTTCATTGTTTTAATTATAACAGACGGTTCGCCTTCCAGGCTATTGGCAATTATAAGTTTAAAATTATCCAACTAACTAAACATAAACCTATTTGAAGAATATAAATATTTCATTATAAGCCTTAAGCAATGTAGCCATTTGTCAAAAATAGTCATTTTTATTTTTTTTTTTAGATTACTTAGATAGACTATGAATGGGCATCATGTCTGAAAACTAAACACGCAGGAGCAGCGTAAACTAAGCAGATTTCCCAATCGCTAGTATAAACCCCTGAGTACAAAGGGGGGGGGGGGTGAAACCTCTGTGAACATCGAAGAATGAAGAACTCTCTTAATACTAGAGTAACGAAAAAGAACATAGAACAACAATTGGAAAGCATCAATAGTTTAACAAGGTGTCAATCAATAGAAATCTGCTAAAAATCATAAACGAACTTGATCTTTAGTTTAAAATAAAAGACTCAAATAATGGGCATCATAACGATTAAATAAAAATTAAATTAACAGCTCTCTCTCTCTCTCTCTCTCTCTCTCTCTCTCTCTCTCTCTCTCTCTCTCTCTCTCTCTCCTCTCTCTCTCTCTCTCTCTCTCTCTCCTCTCTCTCTCTCTCTCTCTCTCATCCTCTCTCTCTCTCTCTCTCCTCTCTTCTCTCTCTCTCTCCTCTCTCTCTCTCACTCTCCTCTCTCTCTCTCTCTCTCTCTCTCTCTCTCTCTCTCTCTTTCACTCTCCTCTCTCTCTCACTCTCCTCTCTCTCTCTCACCCGCCTCTCTCTCTCTCACTCTCTCCTCTCTCTCTCATCTCTTCTCTCTCTCTCTCTCTCTCTCTCTCTCTCTCTCTCTCTCTCTCTCCTCTCTCTCTCTCTCTCTCTCTCCTCTCTCTCTCTCCCTCTCCTCTCCTCTCTCTCCCTCTCTCTCTCTCTCTCTCCTCTCTCTCCTCTCCTCTCTCCCTCTCTCTCTCTCTGCCCTCTCCTCTCTCTCTCCTCTCTCCTCTCCCTCTCTCCTCTCCCTCTCCTCTCTCTCTCTCTCTCCCTCTCCTCTCTCTCTCCCTCTCTCTCTCTCTCTCTCTCTCTCTCTCTCTCTCTCTCCTCTCTCTCTCTCTCTCTCTCACTCTCTCTCTCTCTCTCTCTCTCTCTCTCCTCTCTCTCTCTCCTCCTCTCTCTCTCTCTCTCTCTCTCTCTCTCTCTCTCTCTTTTTATTTTTTTATATTTGCTTCCTTTCGAGCCGACTAACCATACAATCACTAGTTCAGTAGAACCGGCAACATGGATAGACCATATAATAGTTTCTGATACTTCTAAAGTAACTAAACATGGACAAGTTCAAGTTCCAGGGATCTCAACTCACGACTTACTTTTTATATGCTATAAACGAGGAAATTTTGCTAATGGACATATAATAAGTTATTATAGAAATCTCAAAAAAATAGATATTAATCTTTTTAGGGAAGACATAGAAAACTTAGACTGGTCGACTGTTATTAGCCCCATCGATGTAAATGATGAGGCTTATAATTTTAATACGATTATTACGAATATTTTCAATAAACACGCTCCCTTGAGAAACTCTAAGAAATGTAGGAGAAAACCGGCACCTTGGATCGATATTGAAATTAAAACATTAATATCCAAAAGAGACTGTTTCTTCTCTTTATTCAAAAAATATAAACAGATAGAAGATTGGGAATCTTATAGAATCCTTAGAAATAAAGTAGGTAAAGCATGGAGGGATAAGAAAAGGAAATGGATGAGTGACTCCTTACTTTCAGCTTCACCAACAGAGATGTGGAAATAGCTGAGACATTTGGGAGTGCTAAAACCTCGCAAAGAAGAATGTGCTTCTATTGATCCTGAAATTTTGAATACTTTTTTCGTCACCCCACCAGTTACCACAACCCCACTAAACAATCTTATTCTTCCTACAAATGAATTTACCGATGACATAATTTTCGATGATGTTACAAAAGAAGATGTTAAATGGAGCATGGATAAAATTAGAAGTAATGCTGCTGGAGTGGATGGAATCAGTAGAGATATGTTAAAAATGGTAGGGGCAGAGGATATTATTGCTGACATAATAAATAGTAAATAGTTCCTGCTGTATGGAAGGAGTCCATAATCAGGCCAATAGCAAAAGTTGCAAACCCACTCTGCCCAGATCAGTTCAGGCCTATTTCGATTGTGCCGGTGATGTCTAAAATTGCTGAAAGAATTGTTGCTCACTACATTAAAACATTTTTAAATACTTATAGTTTATTGTCTCCACATCAATCAGGTTTCAGGCATGGGCATAACACGTGTACATACAATAACATCTGACATCAGAAAATCAATAGATCGTAGGAATGTAGTATTGTGGGTTTCACTAGATTTCAATAAGGCCTTTGAATTAGTAAATCACCAGTTGCTCCTAATGAAGATTGGAGCTATGGGCATGGGCGAGCAATTACTTAGTTGGTTAAAATCCTTTTTAGAAAATCGTAGGCAAAAAGTTAAATTAAAAAACATTTTTTTCTAACTGGGCCGTAAATAAATCAGGAGTTCCACAAGGTTCGGTATTGGGGCCACTTCTGTTTTCAATATATATAAATGACATAACATCCTGTGTTCTACACAGCAACATTCATTTGTACGCAGATGACGTTAGCATATGGCTTTCGGGTGCTCCGGAAAATGCAAATGAACTTTTAATAAGAATAAATCAGGACTTAAAGAGGATAACTGATTGGTGCTCAAAAAATTCATTAACACTAAACACAAAAAAAACCAAGTGGCTACTGCTTGGTACCCCAAAAATATTTAAAAAAATTAAACAGCCTAGACTTTCAATAACAATAAATGAGCAGGTTATAGAAAAGAGTGAAAAAATGTGTATACTTGGCGTAATATTTAACAGCAATCTCTCATGGCAGGATCAAGCAGCTTCGGTAGCTAACAAAATAAGAAAATCATTACATCCTTTAATAAAATATAAAAACTTTTTCCCATTAGAAATCAAGATAAAACTGGTATCCAGCCTAATTTTGCCATTAATGTGGTACTGCGACTCCGTTTATATAGACATTACATCTACAGATGACATAAAAATTCAGAGAGCATTTAATTCAGCAATCAGATATATATTCAATGCTTTATAGTAAACATACATGACTATTGTCTGTAAGAGAGGACCATTGGTCCTATGACAATAAAAGTCTCTCTCTCTCTCTCTCTCTCTCTCTCTCTCTCTCTCTCTCTCTCTCTCTCTCTCTCTCTCTCTCTCTCTCTCTCTCTCTCTCTCTCTCTCGCGCGCGCGCGCGCGCTCCCTCTTCCTCTCCCTCTCACTCTCCAAATTCAACAAAACAAAAGTAACTTTAAATAACAAAATAAACAACTTGTGTCATGTGCATATTTGCAGAAAAACCAATAGAAAACGAAATCCTGCTATTTTTAATTTCAGACCTCCCTTACAACCCCCACTCCTGCCCGTCCCTAGAAATGTTAGAATGGCTTATTATAATGAAGGCAATAGTGCTAATACACATACCGAGTTTGCTAAATAAAATTGTTGACTCCCGCTATAATTTTTAGCGTATAACGCCTTTATACGACGATAGTGTATATGAAAAAAGTTTCTTTAAAGAACAAAATAAACAACTTTTGTTATTTGCATATTTGCCGAAACCCCAATAGGAAACGAAATATCTCTATTTTTAATTTCAGGCCTCCCCTATAGGCCCACTCCTGCCTGTCCCTAGAAATGTTGGTATGGCTTATTATAAGGAAGGCGTTAGTACTAATACACTTACCGAGTTTTATTTAGTTCGGTTAAGTCCCTTGTGCCAAATAAAATTATTGACTTTTGCTATAGTGTTTAGTGTATAACTAATTTATACTTAGGTATTCAACAAAAGTTACTGTAAATAACAAAATAAACAACTTTAGTTATATTCTTATTTGCCGAAAAACCAATAGGAAACGAAATATCGCTATTTTTAATTTCAGGCAACCCTTATAACCCCCACTCCTGTTCGTCTCAGAGAATATTAACATAGCCTAAAGTCTAAGTTGGGTTAGTAGTAATATAGATACCAAGTTTCATTAAATTTGGGTGACCCGTTTATGCGTGAAAAGGTAACAAACAAACAAAAAAACAGACAAGAAAGACACAAAATGCAATTATGGTGTCAATGACATGTGAAACGAAAAGTTATCGCGAAAAAAATCAATATACAGACAGAGGTTACAATTATATATATATATATATATATATAAGAACTACTATAACATTTTGCAGGAAGGTGGAGATGTTGTCGAAGCCATTGGCAACTTCATTCTTGATCCAAATGATAGAGACATACATCGGAGCAAGTTTCCTCGCATTCTCTGCACTGAATCACAAAACTGACGTAAACATATTATATTGTTGTCTAGAACCAGTCATATTTTAGAAAATATTTATTTAGCATAATGAGTAAAAAAAGATAATTTATAATTTGAATTCGGAAATTTTGGTAAATACAAAGGGAATCTTTAATATATGCTCCATTCTGATTACCAGGAAGATTCAACAGTTCTGTTTTGCATCCTGGGTGCAGTCAATTTATACATCCAACTCCTCATCTACTGCTGGGTTGGCCAGCAAGTATCTGATATGGTATCTATCTCTTGTATCACTATGCTTCTCTTATGCCAGCGAGTATCTGATATGGTATCTATCTCTTGTATCACTATGCTTCTCTTATGCCAGCGAGTATCTGATATGGTATCTATCTCTTGTATCACTATGCTTCTCTTATGCCAGCGAGTATCTGATATGGTATCTATCTCTTGTATCACTATGCTTCTCTTATGCCAGCGAGTATCTGATATGGTATCTATCTCTTGTATCACTATGTACCTCTAATGCCAGCAAGTATCTGATTTTGTATCATTCTACTGTATCTGTATGCATCTCTTATGCCAGCAACTATCTGATATTGTATCTATCTCTTGTATCACTATGTACCTCTAATGCCAGCAAGTATCTGATTTTGTATCTTTCTACTGTATCTGTATGCATCTCTTATGCCAGCAACTATCTGATATTGTATCTATCTCTTGTATCACTAAGCTTCGCTTATTTATCTCTAAAGTTGTGAGTGATTTCACTCTAATATAAATATGCTTGTGCTATTCATCTATAGTACTGTCCTCGTACTGCATATATGCTAGTGGTGTCCATCTCTAGTAATTTCCTAGTACTGCATATATGCTAGTAGTTTTTATTATTATTTATTAACGTCCACTTTTTGCAACTTAGGCTAATCGGGACGGGTTATCTACAGGTTACCACCCTTTTCTAGCCAGGGTGGGATTATGCTAGTAGTGTCCATCTCTAGTAATTTCCTAGTACTGCATATATGCTTGTAGTGTCCATCTCTAGTACTGTCCTAGTACTGCATATATGCTAGTGGTGTCCAACTCTAGTAATTTCCTAGTACTGCATATATGCTTGTAGTGTCCATCTCTAGTAATGTCCTAGTACTGCATATATGCTTGTGGTATACATCTCTAGTAATGTCCTAGTACTGCATATATGCTTGTAGTGTCCATCTCTAGTAATGTCCTAGTACTGCATATATGCTTGTGGTATTCATCTCTAGTACTGTCCTAGTACTGCATATATGCTTGTAGTGTCCATCTCTAGTACTGTCCTAGTACTGCATATATGCTTGTAGTGTCCATCTCTAGTAATGTCCTAGTACTGCATATATGCTTGTAGTGTCCATCTCTAGTACTGTCCTAGTACTGCATATATGCTTGTAGTGTCCATCTCTAGTACTGTCCTAGTACTGCATATATGCTTGTAGTGTCCATCTCTAGTACTGTCCTAGTACTGCATATATGCTTGTAGTGTCCATCTCTAGTAATGTCCTAGTATTGCATATATGCTTGTGGTATTCATCTCTAGTACTGTCCTAGTACTGCATATATGCTTGTAGTGTCCATCTCTAGTAATGTCCTAGTATTGCATATATGCTTGTGGTATTCATCTCTAGTACTGTCCTAGTACTGCATATATGCTTGTAGTGTCCATCTCTAGTAATGTCCTAGTATTGCATATATGCTTGTAGTGTCCATCTCTAGTACTGTCCTAGTACTGCATATATGCTTGTAGTGTCCATCTCTAGTACTGTCCTAGTACTGCATATATGCTTGTAGTGTCCATCTCTAGTAATGTCCTAGTATTGCATATATGCTTGTGGTATTCATCTCTAGTACTGTCCAAGTACTGCATATATGCTTGTAGTGTCCATCTCTAGTAATGTCCTAGTATTGCATATATGCTTGTGGTATTCATCTCTAGTACTGTCCTAGTACTGCATATATGCTTGTAGTGTCCATCTCTAGTACTGTCCTAGTACTGCATATATGCTAGTGGTGTCCAACTCTAGTAATTTCCTAGTACTGCATATATGCTTGTAGTGTCCATCTCTAGTAATGTCCTAGTACTGCATATATGCTAGTGGTATTCAACTCTAGTAATGTCCTAGTATTGCAAATATGCTTGCGGTATTCATCTCTAGTACTGTCCTAGTACTGCATATATGCTTGTAGTGTCCATCTCTAGTACTGTCCTAGTACTGCATATATGCTTGTAGTGTCCATCTCTAGTACTGTCCTAGTACTGCATATATGCTTGTGGTATTCATCTCTAGTAATGTCCTAGTACTGCATATATGCTTGTGGTATTCATCTCTAGTAATGTCCTAGTACTGCATATATGCTTGTGGTATTCATCTCTAGTACTGTCCTAGTACTGCATATATGCTTGTGGTATTCATCTCTAGTACTGTCCTAGTACTGCATATATGCTTGTGGTATTCATCTCTAGTACTGTCCTAGTACTGCATATATGCTTATGGTATTCATCTCTAGTACTGTCCTAGTACTGCATATATGCTTATGGTATTCATCTCTAGTACTGTCCTAGTACTGCATATATGCTTGTGGTATTCATCTCTAGTACTGTCCTAGTACTGCATATATGCTGGTGGTATTCAGCTCTAGTACTGTCCTAGTACTGCATATATGCTTGTGGTATTCATCTCTAGTACTGTCCTAGTACTGCATATATGCTTGTGGTATTCATCTCTAGTACTGTCCTAGTACTGCATATATGCTTGTGGTATTCATCTCTAGTAATGTCCTAGTACTGCATATATGCTTGTGGTATTCATCTCTAGTACTGTCCTAGTACTGCATATATGCTTGTGGTATTCATCTCTAGTAATGTCCTAGTACTGCATATATGCTTGTGGTATTCATCTCTAGTAATGTCCTAGTACTGCATATATGCTTGTGGTATTCATCTCTAGTACTGTCCTAGTACTGCATATATGCTTGTAGTGTCCATCTCTAGTACTGTCCTAGTACTGCATATATGCTTGTAGTGTCCATCTCTAGTAATGTCCTAGTACTGCATATATGCTTGTGGTATTCATCTCTAGTAATGTCCTAGTACTGCATATATGCTTGTAGTGTCCATCTCTAGTACTGTCCTAGTACTGCATATATGCTTGTAGTGTCCATCTCTAGTAATGTCCTAGTATTGCATATATGCTTGTGGTATTCATCTCTAGTACTGTCCTAGTACTGCATATATGCTTGTAGTGTCCATCTCTAGTACTGTCCTAGTACTGCATATATGCTTGTAGTGTCCATCTCTAGTAATGTCCTAGTACTGCATATATGCTTGTAGTGTCCATCTCTAGTACTGTCCTAGTACTGCATATATGCTTGTAGTGTCCATCTCTAGTACTGTCCTAGTACTGCATATATGCTTGTAGTGTCCATCTCTAGTAATGTCCTAGTATTGCATATATGCTTGTGGTATTCATCTCTAGTACTGTCCTAGTACTGCATATATGCTTATGGTATTCATCTCTAGTACTGTCCTAGTACTGCATATGTGCTTGTGGTATTCATCGATAGTACTGTCCTAGTACTGCATATATGCTTGTGGTATTCATCTCTAGTAATGTCCTAGTATTGCATATATGCTTGTGGTATTCATCTCTAGTAATGTCCTAGTACTACATATATGCTTGTGGTATTCATCTCTAGTAATGTCCTAGTACTGCATAAATGCTTGTGGTATTCATCTCTAGTACTGTCCTAGTACTGCATATATGCTTGTGGTATTCATCTCTAGTACTGTCCTAGTACTGCATATATGCTTGTGGTATTCATCTCTAGTACTGTCCTAGTACTGCATATATGCTTGTGGTATTCATCTCTAGTACTGTCCTAGTACTGCATAAATGCTTGTGGTATTCATCTCTAGTACTGTCCTAGTACTGCATATATGCTTGTGGTATTCATCTCTAGTACTGTCCTAGTACTGCATATATGCTTGTGGTATTCATCTCTAGTACTGTCCTAGTACTGCATATATGCTTGTGGTATTCATCTCTAGTACTGTCCTAGTACTGCATAAATGCTTGTGGTATTCATCTCTAGTAATGTCCTAGTACTGCATATATGCTTGTGGTATTCATCTCTAGTAATGTCCTAGTACTGCATAAATGCTTGTGGTATTCATCTCTAGTAATGTCCTAGTACTGCATAAATGCTTGTGGTATTCATCTCTAGTAATGTCCTAGTACTGCATATATGCTTGTGGTATTCATCTCTAGTACTGTCCTAGTACTGCATATATGCTTGTAGTGTCCATCTCTAGTACTGTCCTAGTACTGCATATATGCTTGTGGTATTCATCTCTAGTAATGTCCTAGTACTGCATAAATGCTTGTGGTATTCATCTCTAGTAATGTCCTAGTACTGCATATATGCTTGTAGTGTCCATCTCTAGTACTGTCCTAGTACTGCATATATGCTTGTGGTATTCATCTCTAGTAATGTCCTAGTACTACATATATGCATGTGGTATTCATCTTTAGTACTGTCTTAGTACTGCATATATGATTGTGGTATTCATTTTTATTACTGTCCTAGTACTGAATATATGCTTGTGGTATTCATCTCTAGTAATGTCCTAGTACTACATATATGCTTGTGGTATTCATCTCTAGTAATGTCCTAGTACTGCATAAATGCTTGTGGTATTCATCTCTAGTAATGTCCTAGTACTGCATATATGCTTATAGTGTCCATCTCTAGTACTGTCCTAGTACTGCATATATGCTTGTAGTGTCCATCTCTAGTAATGTCCTAGTACTACATATATGCTTGTGGTATTCATCTCTAGTAATGTCCTAGTACTGCATAAATGCTTGTGGTATTCATCTCTAGTAATGTCCTAGTACTACATATATGCTTGTGGTATTCATCTCTAGTAATGTCCTAGTACTACATATATGCTTGTGGTATTCATCTCTAGTAATGTCCTAGTACTGCATATATGCTTGTGGTATTCATCTCTAGTAATGTCCTAGTACTACATATATGCTTGTGGTGTCCATCTCTAGTAATGTCCTAGTACTGCATATATGCTTGTAGTGTCCATCTCTAGTAATGTCCTAGTACTACATATATGCTTGTGGTATTCATCTCTAGTAATGTCCTAGTACTGCATAAATGCTTGTGGTATTCATCTCTAGTACTGTCCTAGTACTGCATATATGCTTATAGTGTCCATCTCTAGTACTGTCCTAGTACTGCATATATGCTTGTAGTGTCCATCTCTAGTACTGTCCTAGTACTGCATATATGCTTGTAGTGTCCATCTCTAGTAATGTCCTAGTACTGCATAAATGCTTGTGGTATTCATCTCTAGTAATGTCCTAGTACTGCATAAATGCTTGTGGTATTCATCTCTAGTAATGTCCTAGTACTGCATATATGCTTGTGGTATTCATCTCTAGTAATGTCCTAGTACTGCATATATGCTTGTGGTATTCATCTCTAGTAATGTCTTAGTACTGCATATATGCTTGTGGTATTCATCTCTAGTAATGTCCTAGTACTGCATAAATGCTTGTGGTATTCATCTCTAGTAATGTCCTAGTACTGCATATATGCTTGTGGTATTCATCTCTAGTAATGTCTTAGTACTGCATATATGCTTGTGGTATTCATCTTTTGTACTATGTATTAACTATAGGTATGCTTGACGTATTCATCTCTAGTAATATTTAATATTGTCTATATTCTTGTGCTATTCATTTCTAGTATTGTCTAGCATTGTATATATTCTTGTTACAATCATTACTAGTAATATTTAATGCTGTCCATATATTTGTGCTAAACATCTATAGCACCATACTACACTCAGTGGCAAAATGTTAGACACATTTCAAAAATTGTTATCCCTCCCCTCCCATCTTTGCAAATTACTCGTAAAACAGTAATCACATAATGCATCACTCACTTGAAGTTATTCAGCATCCTGATTGTATTTGGGTTCTCAAGCCAAAAATATTTACAATATATATATATATATATATATATATATATATATATATCCCAAGGCTATGGTTGTTTACAAGTTGTAGAGATACAAGGATGTGTTGCAGGGTGATTGGGTGCGGTTCTCAGCTTATAACAACGAGTGGTACAACACCGACATGAAGATGAGGAACACTATATTGGTGATAGCAACCTGTTTGCAGAAACCTCTCAAGATTGGGGCATTCACCTTCCAAATGTCCTTTTCTACTTTTCATAATGTAAGTATATATAATACATATATATCTCATGGTCTGTGTCAAATCCTCCAGAAGGATTACTAACACCTATCTATCTCTCTCTCTCTCTCTCTCTCTCTCTCTCTCTCTCTCTCTCTCTATATATATATATATATATATATATATTATTTGTTTCCTTGGTATAGTGCGGCTATAAGAAGGCCGTTTATTAGTTTCTGCATGTCCGATGCAAGTTAGCATATCACACTCATTTGTAGTGTATTACAATTAATTTATATATCAATTATTTCAAGAGTTTGAGTTGTATAAAAAGAATTAACAATAACAACGTTACATAAAATAAAAATACATGAAGAAAAGATTATTAGTCTTAATAAAGAAAAAAAAATGATTGAATATCCATAAATATTTTAAGTATAGTAGTTTTATCAGCTATAATAAGTAGTCCACCTATTAATTGTATCAAAAGCATGTTCTGCAAATACTTTAAAAGCATTATTATATTTTAAAAATAACTTGTCTTCTTCTATTGGAAATTTGCTTTTTTTTTTTTTTTTTTTTTTATTTCATTGCCCTGCTTTTGTTCTTGTCCTTGGTTATTCAATAGACTACAATCGTATATTAAGTGTTGACTTGTTTGTGGAGTTGAGTAATCACAGGGGCCAGTATTGTTATCGTTTATGTAGAATCGTTGGTAGTAAGAATGTCCTTTTACTAATTGTGTAATGTAAAAGTCTGTCTGTATGTATTTGCTGTTGAAATATGTGTTAATGTTCGGAATCTAATGTTTTAAATGTTGTCCTTTATTATTTACAGTCCATTGTTGTTTCCACTTTTAAGTTAGATGAGTTTTTAACATATATTTATATATATATATATATATATATATATATATATATATATATATATATATATGTGTGTGTGAGTATTCGTGAGTTTTCTCTCTCATTGGAAGTCTTAAAGTAGGAAGGAAGTAAAAATAGAAAAGTTTAAATTTAGTATCACATATCATTTTATGTCATAAGTCATATTTGTTTAGATATTATAACTCCACAACACACAACCCTATTCAGTACTCAACCCGTGTTCGGGGTCAATGAGGCATCCCATAAAAAGAAGTATAGGGAGATGCCCCTTCGCCCAATTTGTGAATGTGAGAGAGTGAACTGTATTGGTGATAGATAATATTATGATTATGAGGCAAGAGTCATTATATTGAGGTACTGTAGATTGGTTAAGGGGGTAAGCCTATATCGGGGACAGTTATGGTTAGTTAGTTAGTGGTAGTGATACTTGATGAAGATTATGATGTGAATTTCTTGATGTAGTTCCTCTTTATTTGATGAAGGTCGGTGGCACTTTTTATGTGGGGCAAATGCTGATAGTTGCCTTGCACATGTGGCGCTTTAAGTTGTGATTTTGAATGTGAGTACTCACTTGAGTCATTATCTTCATAGTTCTTCCCCGCTTCTCAGCTACATCGGCCGACGGGCCCTTTTTGCGCCTACTCGCACATTTTGGGGGGTTTTTCAGCTCGATGAGATGCTGTCTCTACGTGCCGAGCTAGGCTTCCATCTTGTTCTCCGTCTTCTTGCCCTTTCCTGCCGGTCCCCCTCGTGGCTGGATACGATGGCAGGGAGGTCCCCAGTCCAGGGCAAGGATGAGTGGAAGGTGGATGACGTCATCGATGGCGCGCGCTGCCTTTACTTTTCGCGGACTCCATTCTTTCGCCAACAACCCGTCTAAGTGATTTTATAGTCGCAACAACAACAATTGAGTTGAATAAAAGTTTCTTAACAAACAAGAAATAAGCCAGGTTAGTTTCTAAATATTGCATATAAGCAATATTTACGTAAACATTTCAAAATAAGGAAGTAACTCATTCTTTCAGAGTTTCCGCACATTTCCCTTGAGGGAAATCAGCTATTGAGACTGTACTCATGAAGTGATATTAGAAAAATATCGTAACCGGGTGAAGGTTCAATGATGTCCTTTCAAAACTATGAATATCTGTTAATGTTCTAGCGATGGCCATTTTTGATCGTTGCCTAACTCGATCTTTAAAAGTTTCGTGTAAAACTAGAGATCAAAATTGTTAAATACTGCAATCTGACCAATGGGTTGGAGGGCACAGTAGCATTAGGAATGCACTATGAAATATCGTATTCAATGCTTAAATAACAAATTTTGTTTTCGATGGTCCTTTATAATTTGAGATACATGCAAGTACGTAATGTCATTAATTAGATATTACGTCCTATAATAGAAGATGTTCATTAGATCTATACCAGACTCTAACACCAAAGATAATGTTAGTTAGTGACTGAAATCGAACTAGTAATTGGGGGAAGGAATTTGCAATATTCAAAATAACGCCGTTTTCATAATTCAGCATTGCTCTGTAATTGTTGCACGAAGCATTTTGTTGAAAGTGAAATATTAAGTGAGCTATGTTGAGTCTTGAGTAAATCACCACAACTATTCATCAGAGTTGTAGTCAGAAACCAAGACTACCCGAATATGGTGATATGAAATGACCACCATATCCGGCCGCCATTCCCACCTACAAGTGGGAAATATGCTTAGTATACACAACCCCTGCGTGACTAACTTATTTTTTTGAAGTAGTATTATTCCCAGAACATGTATAAAACCATTAAAGAAGAGTTTTATTTTTATTTAATAGTTCAACTATTGGTTTTATTGTAGAACTAAGTTTGAAAAAGTGCCTTTCTTGTTCCAGATAGCAACCGAGTCGTATTCTCTTCTTATGATTCTTTTGAGTGCAACTGATTACTAGCTTTTGAGTGCAACTGATTACTAGCTTTTGAGTGCAACTGATTACTAGCTTCGCAGTGGTCTTGAGACGTCCAATTCTTCACAAGTGTTTTATTACTAGCTTCTTCAAAATCACTTACTTCAATATTTCCAGCTTCTTTGCTAATATTTCTCAAATTCTCTGTACCGAAATAAACACTAATGATATATATGCTTTTGCCTACTCATTGTTTTATAAACGAAGCTGAAGACTGCCTTCTCTCAGATAGGATTTCTCTAAATCTACAGATTCTAGAAGAAAGTGCCGTCAAATTAAAGAATATATTCCAGGCTCATCATCAATGCCCAGCATTTGGTAGCACCCATCTATACAATAGTCCGTCACGCAGGGGCTGCGTAAACTAAGCAGATTTCCCTCGTGAAGTTTAGTAATAGAGAAATCTACATACTGCTAACACTACACCACCGTCAATATTAGGTGAATAAATACAAACGGTAATAAGAAATCTTTCCCCTCTCGGCGGGAAACGTCTCAAATGTAAACAAACAGGTCTGCCAACGGCTCACCGGAAAGAAAAACTAAAAAACTATAACTGAAACATAATAATATCACATATTCATTTTATTGAAAACTATGTACTATACCTAGTACTGTAATTTATAATGATTCAGAATAATTTTTATCTCAATCAATCAAACATTAGTAGTGCAAGAATTTAAGACGGGAGGGGGGGGGACACAAGAACATATATGCATCTATCTCGTATAATAATAATAAGGTCACTTGAATACAATATTTGGCATTTAAGCTTCGAATAATGTGGGTTATTATAAAACTGTATATATGAGAATGTTAAATGAAACTAGATTACCCTGTAATTATATTGACAGCTATACTCCCAAGCAGGAAAAACAGTCTACTACAGTACATAGTACAATTTGTAAAAATAAAAATCTTTAAAATTAAAAAAAAAATAAACTAAAAACTAAAAATAACAAAACAAAGAACCAATAATGGACTAATGAAGCAGACACAAAACAACTTAAAATTAGTAGCATGTATTTTAAATGATACTCCTTCAGTAATTTCACTAATTAAATAAAACAGGAAACCAAACTTCCTTAACATTATAATTCATTCCACATGTATACAGATTTACATTACCCGCTACATTATATTTAGTTATTTAAAAGTTTCATTTAAACCTGAAGATCAAGTTGGTCAAAATTGGGCAAGGCTGAATTGTTAAAAGAGTTGTATATAGCATTCATAAGCAATGAATGATTATTGTTGAGACAATATTTCACAAATCCCACCTCCCAAAGGAAAAAAGACACCTGATGACTGCTCTGCAAAAGAATGGCTTCTTGAAAAAAGATATTTGAAATCAAATAAAAAGAAAAAAGAAAACAAAACAAAATCAAATGAAGATGAACTTCGGAAAACAGCCGGAATAGCTTTTGTTAAAGGTACAACAGAAACATCTCTAGGATACTCAAGAAGCAGGGAATAGAAACAGCATTTGGCACTGACAGGAAAATAGCACAGATGTTACCCAGCTGCAAAGATCAACTCCAGACAAAAATCCCACTAATACACAGCATACCCTGTTCATGCGGCTTAGAATATATTGGACAAACCGGCAGATTGATAAACACCAGAGTCGCCGAGCATATCAAGAGTTTGAAAAAGTTTCGGACAGAAGAATCAGCAATAGCAGAACACTTCTTGGAAACGAACCACAACTTCTAATTCGATGAAGTCAAGGCAAAGGTGGACCGATACCAAGAAAGACTTGTTGGAGAAGCCATAGAAATAGCCAAATGCCCTTATAACTTCAATAGAGAGGATGGATACAGACTCAGCAAACTCTGGAAGCCCGTCATTACACAGAGACCACAGACAAGAAACATAAACGACGGTATAGCTGGTGAACGACCACCGGAAGAAGTATCCGTAGACACCTGAAAGAGGAGACTCCGCCCAAGGAAACCGGACAAGGCCTACATATATACCTGACGTGAACACACGCTGTTCAGTCTCAGAGATAGCCCTGAGGAAGCTAGAAGCATGTCTAGCGAAACGTTGACAACAAAAATGAAGACACGGTCAATACCCGACTCCTAAGGTCAATAAGACCTTAACAGTATTAATGACCAGGACCGTGGAAGTCTAAGAGTATATATCTTATTCAAGATTGGAGCTCAGGTTAGCCATGCGAGTTAACCCTAGAAAGGTAGCGTGTTTCATCTTAACACTATGGGTAACCTTGAGTAAATTTGACTCCTGACATTTATTTCCCTCTTTTAACCAAGATTAACAACTAATACTTCTTGAAAAATAATTTTATTATTACTAACTAATATAGAGAGAGTAAGAATATATAAATAATATTATAAAGCTAATAATTATAATTATTACTCTTGCTCATAACAATGTTTGCTTCATAAAATATAATAATTCTTACATTCAAAAAAATAATATCATTCATAAGTAACAGCAAAAACAGTTATGTTATTATGTACGTATAGTTAATTATTTACACACTCTATGGAACAAATTTTACTTTGGTGCTCCCCACAAATGGGTTTTTTGCAGTTGAGACAATAAGTTGTTGTGTAGTGATGAGCTGATGACGGACAATAAGCACAGTACTTCCCTCTTTCCCCTTCGATCTTTTCCCTCTTTGCCTTTCAAAATGTTAGCTTCTAAAGATAAAATGTTATTATCCTCAGCTGTCATACCACGAGAACATTTTGGATCACTTTCTTCATTATTTATTTTTATTTTTTTAGAATTTTGCGGCATTGTGAGTTCCACAATTCTAATCTGTTCTGTAATATCTTCATCCATGCCTTCAGGGCAATAGTCGGGATCTTGGTCAGTGTCGTCAACATCTGAATAGTCCTCACGATCATCTTTCTCAACATAGTCTACCTCTTCGTCATCAGAGGATAATATCTCCCCTGCATCCATCTTCCGAATCGCTTCGAGTACTTCTGATGGATTGGTGTACACTTTTTTCTCTCTTCTTCCACCCATCTTACAATGTAACGTTTCTGAAAAAAAAGTCATTTATAAAAATTACCTCACTGAAGGTAACCATGAGTAAAAATTACTCTACAGTAGCACACCATTAAGAGTAACCATGAGTAAAAATTACTCTACAGTAGTACAACATTAATTGTAACCATGAGTAAAAATTACTCTAGAGGTTTACTTTAAAGGGTATTGATGAGTAAAAAAACTCAATAACTTTTAGTACTTACGTAGTTGAGAATAGCTGAAGAAAGAAAAAGATGTTTCTTTCATAGAAGCTCATAACACACTGACTTGAGGAGGCATAGACGGGAGGTGGTGGGGGTAGGCGCCAGTAGAGTAGCAGGAGAGAGGATTCTGTGTTTCACAGGAGTAAAATTTACTCACGCTACCCTTCTAGGGTTAAAGCGTTTAGACCTTTATCTCACATAGTAAACCTAGAGTGGCGAGTTCGATTCTCGCCTGGGCAAAGGAAATTATTTAGAGACGAAATTCATTCAATAACATCCTAAAATCCCACTCTGGCTATAAAAGGATGGTAACCTGTAGATTACCCATCCCGATTAGCCTAAGTTGCAAAAAGTGGACGTTAATAAATAATAATAATAATTATTCATAATTAATCTCAGAAAGTTCAATAAAGGCACACTTCTCGCCATATTTCTTTCTTTATTTAAGCAATATTCGCCTCAGTTAATATTGATTAGCATGACGCATTCAATATATCTGCCAAATTGAAACTCTCGCTAAATGCATACGCACGCCTGCAAGCATGCTTGTGTATCAGTTAATTCTATATAATCTGATTCTCCCTATCGTGAACGAATCTAAATTTTGATATGATAATCTAAGACCAAATAATTTTCCATGGGTTCGAGAATCAGAAACGTTGATATTCTTCGGCATACATTCTTCAAAATAATTTTTAATTCAGATTTAGCTATTCAGGCTGTATTCATGACTTGAATTTCGAAAAGCATTCTTCATATGTCCATCGGTCCTACCGACACGTAATGATACATGACGTTTGTTCAATATGAATATATATATATATATATATATATATATATATATATATATATATATATATATATATATGTAACGGAGAGTTGCCAATCGCTGTGAAAACCTCAGTAGGATTGGGAAAACCTATATCAAAATATTTTTTTAACAGTGAATTTACCGTCTTATTTAAGACTCCCTCAAAAAGAAAGGGCAGAAAATTTTGTAATATGTTAAAGTTTGCAATAAAATTTGTATTGCATATCATTGTCCTTTCAGACAGAAGTATATGCTGAGATGGAAAGTTGAGTATTGAAGGTTTGCTAAAAAAATATCATAATTCTATCAGCAATGACAACCTTAGCATCGCAGTCTGCGATAGATATAAGTTATAAAATAGAAATGTATTTAGAAATATACATACAATTTTGCTGTGTATATAATATTGGTCTCCTGCAATAGTAGTTACTAATAGTAGTGTTGCTTGTTTATGCTGCCTTATACTCGTACAAGGTTCGCATGGAGGTTGGTGACATTTTGAATAATGATCCATCAACAAGTACTCGTCGCGCTTCAAATCTACTTGGAATATCTCTACAGTCTTTAGAACTGCCACAGTCGACATTCTTATCTGCTGACTACTGTCCAGGAGTTGCTGCCCCGTGATTTGGAGCTACGAATGGCATTTGGGAGATGGTACGGTCAACAGTGTCACGAGTGGAGCAACTTCCCTGCTGGCACAATTTGGACAGATGAGGCGACATTCACACCTGCGGGCATTTTCAACTCGCGAAACTCCCACCTCTGGTCTCATGATAATCCACATGGCAAGAGGGAACGCCACATCCAGCATCAGTTCAGTGTGAACGTGTGGTTAGGCGTCTGTGGGCAGCATGTGACACAACCGGTTTTTATACCTGGACGGTTAAATGCGGTTTTATGATCTTCTGATATAAATGCGGCACTCCTCGAAGCAATGCCACTTGAAGTAGAGCTATGATGGCAAATGGACGGGTGTCCAGCGCATAATGGACGAGCTCTAACGAACTGGCTCAATCAGCATTACCCTGGAAGATGGATCGCGAGATATGGGCCTGTGCATTGGCCAGCCCTGATTTGGCGACGCTTGGTTTATACGTTTGGGGTAGGCTTAAGTCTTCAGTGTACAGAGTAGCCATTCAGGGCATTAATCAGCTGATTGCGAGAATTCGCGAATCATGAGTAACAATTAGATCTAACCATGACGAGATTAGAAAGGCTACATCAGCGGTCTTGGTCAGATGTCGTCAGTGTATTCTACAAGGAAGAGGCCAGTTTCAGCAACTTTTATAATTTTCCAAGTAATGTTTTCAAATTTAATGTAAGGGTTACTTAAATTATTCATTTTTATTTTATTGAGAGATAATTGGAGTTCTGAGTACACCATTGGAAAGGTAATTAAATTTTACAACTTTTGTGAGATTCGGCAGTTTGTAGAATCTTTTTTGGAAGAGTACTAGTGATCCTAGAAATATTTTCGCTAACTAGACTCTTTTAGAAATTTCTATTTTTTCAACTGTTATTGCGGTGTGAAAACTTGTGAACATTGAAAGTGCATAAGCCTTAAAGAAAATTTAATACTGATTTCAAATATGTAATGAGATGTTGAAAAATAATGTGTAAAAGTAGAGAAAATTTGGGGGTTTCTACAAAAAAACATGGTTTTCTCGAAATAACATTTAGAACGGAATATGTTTGGAACGGAATGAGATAGAAACCTGCGGTTGGTGGCGTTTAACTACATTTTTGGTGTAGTTTTACTGTTTTAAGGATTGTCAACTACTTGCAATACACCATGTATACTGCCTTATACAACAAAATGGTATATAACAATAGTTATTCTAAATATGAACCTAAACAACTTTTGTTATGTGCACTTTAGGCTAAAAACAAACAGGGAACTGTTTATAGATAATTCCCATTTCATGCCTCCCTTGTAATACATATATATAAATATATACCGAGTTCTGGTTATTTCGGTTCTGCAGTTGGTGCTCCATGAAATTCTACACTCCCACAATAATATTTATGGTGTATCTCGTTAATATTTCGTTATGCTGAAAAAGTGCTTTTATCAAAATTTACTCACATAACAAAATAAAGAACTTTGGTTATGTGCATTTATGCAAAAATACTATAAGGAATTGAAATACAATAGTGATTTTTTGTTTAAGGCATATTACAATTTAGTGTATTTCTGTAGGAGTTTTGAAGTAGGCAGTTGTGCACATGGTTTTCATGACTACATGGTTTTCATTGAGCAGAGAACTGCTTCATCTGCAAAAAGATAACAAATTAGGAAATATATCGTGGCAAGACACGAAAGAAAAATCCAACTCATGAATTTCTTTATTTCAAGTATAGAATCGTCAACATGTTATCGCCATAACCAATATCGGATGACTTTGCTCTTCGGATAGGAACATCCCTCAAATGGTATCCTGTTATTTGAGAAGCCATTCAACCAGTGAGCCTGTCTGCAGAACCATAATGATGAATCAATATAGATGAATAGAATCAAAAACTGAGTAATGCATCATGTTTTTCTCAGAGAAAACAATATCCCTGAATAGGGGCGAATGATCACTGGATAACTGCAAAAAGTATCTTCAGTTTTTAGTGCTGCTAGATGAAATAACCTTGACGGGCGAAACCTACATATTTATTTCTAATTATAACACTTAAGCAGAGGTTATTAAAGGCGTTAGTCTTAAAAGATGTGGTAAACATAGAGCCATGAGTCCACCATTGTCCGCAGTAAATCTTCAGTGGAAACAATATTTGGTATTTAGCCTTGGAATAAAGTGGTTCATGATATATCAGCTTTGCTAATATGACATAAGTCAGCAATGTTTCGATCCGACGTATAATAATGCAAAAATTTCGAAGGATTTTGAAACCCCCCCTCTAAACCGCCCTCCAACTCATTCGATTTCGGCCATTAACGAACTTGACCTTTAGATTAGCATGAAACGCTTAAACATCGAGTTCAAATAAGATCAAACATGAATTGCGACCGCTGTAGCAGTATCAAGCAACTATATATATATATATATATATATATATATATATATATATATATATACAAATAATTGTGTGGATGTTTCGGCCAGGTTATATTAATAAATGGTGTTCTAGTTGTTTCTTGAAGTTTTGTTCATAATTATAATTATAGTCATAATATAATACTAGCTTTAATACACTAAGATAACAATTGTAATAGTAAACAATAATAGTTTTAACATAATACCTTTAATAAAATATAACAATAATTGTAATAACACATAACAAAAATAGTTGTAACATATAAAGTAACTATAACATAATAGCTTTACAGGTCATATTGTATTAAACATGATAAAAGCTTTAATAAAATACAACGATAATTGTAATAACACATAACAAAAATAGTTGTAACATGTAAAGTAACTATAACATAATTGCTTTACAGGTCATGTTGTATTAAACATGAAAATAGCTTTATTAAAATATAACAATAATTGTAATAACACATAACAAAAATAGTTGTAACATATAAAGTAACTATAACATAATAGCTTTACAGGTCATATTGTATTAAACATGAAAAAAGCTTTAATAAAATACAACGATAATTGTAATAACACATAACAAAAATAGTTGTAACATGTAAAGTAACTATAACATAATTGCTTTACAGGTCATGTTGTATTAAACATGAAAATAGCTTTATTAAAATATAACAATAATTGTAATAACACATAACAAAAATAGTTGTAACATATAAAGTAACTATAACATAATAGCTTTACAGGTCATGTTGTATTAAACATGAAAATAGCTTTATTAAAATACAACAATAATTGTAATAACACATAACAATACTACTAATAAACCATAAACATACATAATAGATATACAAGGCCGTGAGCCTGCTCAGCGTAAACAGACTAAGGATGGTTACAACCAGTGTTCCTAATGTAACCTACAAGTGAAATACATAATGTACAATAGTTTTAATTATTTCTAGTCTTGGTAAGTAGGAATAAAATAAACACCATTTATTACACTCAGTTTATTACACTTAGTTTAATAACAATGTACATCATATACAATGTAGTACCTTTATTTTTACAACTCTGAAGAAGAGAACATAAATATTTTCGAAATATTGGCATAAACTGAAATTTGTTGACCAACATAGACCAAAACTCCAACAAACAACAACAACACCATACATACATGTATATATATATATATATATATATATATATATATATATGAGCGGAGCACAGTTTGGTCATTTGTTAGGCAGAATCACAGGATATTTGTAGAAATCTTTCTAAAACAGCGTTCTGCTTAACATCCTCACTACAGTTTCTAAAGTAATCATTACTCTAGAAACTGTAGTGAGAATGTAGATAAAAATCATATTTTTCAAAATGTTTATATGGTGGAAAATTGAGCTTACCTCTCGAGATATGCATTTGACAAACTGCCAGCCCGCTTCACACAAATTAGTTGGGTTTGGGATCACTGCAAAACGAAAACAGACAATTCACATTACATTTACCAATAATAGATTTCGCTAAAACGGAAAATAATAAGTACTTCAATTATTTTTACTGAAAAAATAATTTTTTCTGTGAAAAAATGATTTCTCCATCCAGCTGACCGCCCTTAATTCATAACGCTCTCTTCGTTAAATGTCGTCAAAAGCCTATCGAACCTATCTAGGAGATGGAGATTTCAGACTATTCTTAGAAGAAATTGCCTTTGTGTTTTGAGGGAAATATTTTACTGATATATTAATTTAAATTATATTTTAATTAAAAATGGCTCATCATATTTTATGGCAAGGGTTACCAATAAAAAACAATTATTTCGGTGCAAACTTTATTGGAACTGTCCTACATGTTTCGTGGCTTACTTACCACCTCTTCAGGGGCTGTCCATTTTCAAACAAAAAAGTATAAAAAATTAATAACATTAACCTAACGAAACCCTTAAGATTTCTAGATATTGCATTAATAGGCGCCTACATCAATGATATATTTATTAAATCTAATTATAGATTGCTAGTTGAATTTCTGAAGTGCTAGTTTCCCTTTTAGATTCTTTGTGACTGTGCTCAGAGGAGGTAGTTGATACTGAGGTTCCCGGGGCAGGCTGTCAGCTGACTACTCGATTATTTACTAGTCAATCTTGAACTCGATTATTTCGGGTCATTATTTAAAATCGATTAATTTAAGGTAAAATTTTATGGAATTCGAGGTAATCAACTTCTGTTTCTTTTGTTTACTGCCCTTTTTAGCAGATTTCCCTTAAGGGAAATCAGCTATTGAGGTTGTTCTCATGACGGAATTTTCGAAATTTTTCTTCAAATGTCCATCGATCCTACCTAATGTAGTCTATCTGGTGGTAGATCGGTTGTTGTCTCAAATACGTCGGGGGGTGGTGGTCAGGTAATCGGTGGACCTTCAGTAATGGGTCAAAGTAGCACTTTACAAATACTACATAATCCAAGTATTAAACCTACTAGTTTCACGATTAGACACGGACACCTTTTTCAGACGTGGGGCTATAAGTTTCATTTATATCAAATACAGACAATAACGGCAAGTCCAATTTATTCCATTATCCATTAGCGTTAATACCCGTCGACATGATACCCTTCTATATGACATATTCCGAATTTGAGAATCTTCCAACGGGTTCTTTTATCGAAGAGGTGTTTGTTAAAGTAACACCGAAAGGGATTCGATGTAGTTTCGACACAGGTACCTCAATATCCGCGATCGCTTATGCCCAACAAACTATATTCGGTATAACAGCTGTTGGACTTAATCACAACTACTTATTACGACATAGAAAAGTAAACACCAATGACAACGATCGAATGAACGCAACATACGGTGAAATTAAAGACGACGATATAAAAGCTTTAGCGGTCAAGATGTGGGGTTCCTCGGGTGCAGAAGATAATCTCGCCACAGAGATGCCTATTTGTATGTGGGCGATTAGATCGCTGCCTTTCTACGCAGGGATATTTATACCTGCACACGACGGAAATAACAGTTTTAAAATGGATACAGGACTAACTGACTTGACGAGACACTCTAATGTTTTCAACATGTTAGATCACAAAGACCTACCATGTATTAACTACTCGTACAGACCGCGTTTCGCTCCATTGAAAGTGATCAACATATCTCAGGAACATACAGTATAGTGAAAAAACACAGCCGTATATGTCTAATGCCACTGCTATGACTAATATGATAGCCCAAATAGATGGCGGTAAAATGACAGTAGAGCAAGGCGAAAAGCTACACCCCAAATTATTATACTCCGATTGAACAGTCCTCGTTTCGAAGAATGCCTCACAAAGAATTCTTTATACATACCCAACCGCAGGTCCACATCCGTGTACTTCCCGTGCAGAGTAATGCCCCTACAGACGCGGACTCTAAATTCGTAAATGCCTCGGCTGTATATACTACGTCGAAACGGAGATCGATCGTATATCAACGAATATATCGTCTCTCTATAATAGAGCAGATGTCACGTCACATCTCAACGCTGTATATACAAGAGATTACCACCTTCCGAGCATGTTCAATGTAGAACACTATCAGGGCATGGTTGCCACAAAGTCTAATGCCATGTAACCTGTTAGACATCAAATATATATATGTAAAGGAATATGTAAATAAAAAACAGTTATTACAATACATAATCTATTTATTCATTGCTATCCTCATTACATGTCTCTGGAATGTATTTTCTAAAAAGGTTATACAGAGATATTGGTAGAGGCCTTTTCGTAATGTTGGAGAAGTCGAACTGTTTGAAACGGTACGACTTCATCCTTACTCGGAATGCCTCGTTGTCAGGGAATATACGTCTGTTTGTAGAGATAACGACGGGGGTCCTTTGTATGCATTTGTGGTCCCGATATTTAATATTCGCAGCAACGTGTGCTCCTGCGAACAACAGTTTCAGGGTCTCAAATGCAGCGGCTCTACGTTCGGCTCGTCAAACAGCAGTATATTCCGATTGACACAATCCTGAAATGGAAACTGTGAGTACCTATTGAAATTCGCGAGTATACCATAGTTCAACATGAATTCACAGAGTAGCATTGCAAACCACGTTTTACCACAGTCCGGCGGCCCATAGAATTCCATTGCATTGCATTTACCACTTTTATGAGAAAGCAGTAAGTATATCTGGAATATGAATGTTTCAATGATACACCCGTTTCCATTACTTTGAAATGTTATAAACTGTTCTACTATATCGGTACTCACAGTTTCGTCCAGGTACATAGATAAAAGGTCACCACGAATGGCGGAATAGAAGCGTACATGGTCAGGCGACGTACAGGAGACATTCCAGATTCTTTTAAAAAATCTATAATATTCCCTTTGTTTAAAAAAGGGAATAAAAATGATACAAACAGCTATCGAGGTATAAGTTTCATGGATAGTATTACCAAATTATTCACAGGACTGCTGGAGCAGAGACTAAAACAATGGGAAGAATATAACAAAATACTGAAGGAAAACCAGGCCGGTTTCAGAAAATCATATTCGACAGTCGATAATCTATTTACATTATTTAACATAATTAAAATAAAAACTGCCTCAAAAGGAAAAAACTATACTGGTTTTTTGTCGATTTCAAGTCTGCATTTGACTCGCCTGACAGAAGAGCATTGTTTTATAAGCTGTCAACTATAGGACTCTCAACAAAATTCATAAATATTTTACAAGCTTTATATAAAAACACTAAATCTGCAGTGTGGACAGACAAAGGAGCTACTCAAGACTTTGAAACAATCTGTGGTTTATTTGAAGGAATGTTTAATGTCACCTCATTTGTATATATATATATATATATATATATATATATATATATATATACTACATAAATGATGTTCCAGATTTTGTAGGTGGTGGTATATTTATTGCCGGAGTTAAAATTAATTGTTTAATGAATGCCGATGACATCATATTTTTGGTTGAGGAACCTCAAGTTCTGCAATATATGATAAACAGAATTAGTGGAAGGACTTAGGAATTTGACAATAAATTTGCAAAAATCAAAAATTATGATATTCAGAAAAGGAGGAAAGTTGTCAAAAAAAGAAAAATGGTATTTTAGGGGCTCAGAAATAGAGGTAGTAAATGAATATAAATATTTAGGTATACTACTCACTCGTCGACTGGTAATGAAACATCATTCCAGGGAAAGGATCACTACAGCCAAATTTGGAATTAATTCAACATGGCACACATTTATCACTAATAAAAATATACCACTCGAGTCCAAGTATAGTGTATTCGAATCTACTTCAAGAGCAGTTATGTGCTATCGTGCACAATTCTGGGGCTATGAAAAATATATTGAGGTTGAATTAATTCAAAAATACTTCATTAAAAAGATGTTTGCACTTCCAAAAAACTGTCCAGATTATATATTGTTTTTGGAAACTAAGCATTACCCTCTTTACTTTTTCACCCTTAAATTATTCATAAATTATTTAAGTAGATCATTAAACCTCCCAAGTCATCGTTGGCTCAGAATAATTGCTGAGCATATAATTGAAAAACAGGCTAATTGGTTAAGGAGTATTGAAAATATCAGCCAGGAGTATCTGGGTGTAAATTGTAGCTGGATTAAAGAGCAAGGAAGTATGAATAAGAATATAGAAATAATATTGAAAAAATCAAGGTTGCAATTTATTGAAGAAATGTTGGGAAAGGCAAATCATTCTAGATTTCACTCTAATTACAAGAATCTCAATATAATTTTAGGTAACAATAGTTATTTGAACAGCAATAATAGTTTACATTTCACAAGCCTTATAATGAAAGCAAGGGGGGAAATGTTAAATCTGAATTATTCAGTATGTAGAACTGAAGGCCTATGGATATGCTCCTTATGTAATATGAATGAATTAGAAAATACATATCATTTTGTAGCAGTATGCCCAGTGCTTAGTGAATTTAGAAAGCAGTTCCTTGGTTCATCAACATTTAGCCAAAATGAATTTATTTTGTTTCTGAATGGCAAAGATTGGCAAGCCCTTTATAAATATCTATGTGTTGCACAGAGATATAGAAAGTTACTAGTAGCTGAGTATAATGAATAAGTTTTCTATTTATTATTTCTTTTCTTCTCTTTCTTTGTAAATAATTATTAATAATTAGTTTATTTTATTTATTTTTTGTTGTTTTTTAAAGATAGAATTCTTATTAAAGCTTATTTGTTTTATTTAGAATATTGTAATATTATGTTTATATGTCTATTAGCAATAATCAATCATGCTGATTAATAATTTAGTAAATAATGGCCGAACTCAACAGACGGACTTATGAGTCCATGTTTATGTATGTTATATATAGTATAAGGAAAGAAATTATTATGATAACTTAATTGTATATTTAACATGTAAATTATTTCAAATTTCAAAATAAACATACTTTATTATTATTATTATTATTATTATTAGTCAGGCGACGTATGCCACTTAACGATATCGTCAAACCGAAGACTACTCAATTTCACTCTGTGTAATCGAAGCATCTTCTGTATAATTCGAGAAGCGGGATCGTAACGCCTGAAAGACGACTGAATCATTCGTGGGATGATGTAATGAGATCAAGAGGACCACGTCGGCACCTATACGTCGGTTGCTTGCTTTACTCCGAGTGATCTTCAACATCACCGCGGATCCATGGACGCAGGTGGGCAATTTAATAGTTACCTGCCTCAAACCCAGTCTCGACGATCCGGCGAGGGACCTGCTTTACGAGTGCCTCGACGTGATCTACAAGACGGAGGATTATTGCGGTCCTTGCGGAACATTGCGGGACAAGACTTCGGCTTTATCCCGCGCAATAGAAGAATCATCCATTCAATCTTCCCTATCGACAACATTCGAGAGATGTCGGAGGATATTGCGAAAATCGTTCGAAGGATGGAGTATCGATATGCAGGGTACTCCGTCGCAATCAGCCTCCACTTCGAAGAAGGGTTCCACCACATCCATGCCCTCCACGATTGTTCATACACCAACGGACAATGTAGATGCCGCTGGCACCAAGACCTTCGCAGCTCCGCCAACAGCTCCTTCAACACCCATCGCCAAGACCGCACCTTTCGTATTCGAGGATACGGTACCCAACGTTACATCGATACCATCGTTTATTTCAACGTGGCACCGCGAGTCCTCATCTACTATAGAGGTGTCGGACAGGATTGCTGGACTGCCGAAGGACCAATGGTGGCGGAAGCGGATGACTCATGTGCAAATGGCTCTGCAGGAAGGGAAAGACCTGATGTTGATTCAACAGATGCATCAGGTCATCGCCCGGATGAAGAAAGAATTGGAAGAGGATCCGGCGAAAATAGAGGTAGCAAAGAAGAGGCAATGAAGGAGTGGTTGGACAATTACGTGATATGTCCTCTTGATCTCATTACATCATCCCACGAATGGCTTCAGTCGTCTTTCAGGCGTTACGATCCCGCTTCTCGAATTATACAGAAGATGCTTCGATTACACAGAGTGAAACTGAGTAGTCTTCGGTTTGACGATATCGATAAGCGGCATACGTCGCCTGACTATGTACGCTTCTATTCCGCTATTCGTGGTGTCCTTTTATCTATGTACCTGGACGAAACTGTGAGTACCGATATAGTAGAACAGTTTATAACATTTCAAAGTAATGGAAACGGGTGTACCATTAAAACATCCATATTGCAGATATACTTACTGCTTTCTCATAAAAGTGGTAAATGCAATGCAATGGAATTCTATGGGCCGCCGGACTGTGGTAAAACGTGGTTTGCAATGCTACTCTGTGAATTCATGTTGAACTATGGTATACTCGCGAATTTCAATAGGTACTCACAGTTTCCATTTCAGGATTGTGTCAATCGGAATATACTGCTGTTTGACAAGCCAAACGTAGAGCCCGCTGCATTCTAATCGTGAAACTAGTAGGTTTAATACTTGGATTATGTAGTATTTGTAAAGTGCTACTTTGACCCATTACTGAAGGTCCACCGATTACCTGACCACCACCTCCCGACGTAGCGCCTGCAGGATTGTCCGTCGTATCCATCGCTTGCGGTTGGACTGTTGTTGCTCAGTATACAGGAGCTACGTTGTTTTCTATATCGTCGAGAAGACTGGTATCGAAGTCGTCGGAACTCCACTCCTCTGGCTCACGGGATGTTCCGGATTGCTGAGGTGTCGAGGTAGCAACGGGTTCGATACCTCTGGCCCTGTTCAGTCTGTCACTAGCTCTTTCGAAACCGCTTGGAGGTCCTCCTCGTAGACTACGTAACGCTTCCTGAAACGGTTCGTATGTAGACAGGAATGATCTTTGGGATCTCTGGGCGTCTCTAAAGCTTATATTGTTTTTTCTGGCGTATCTTGCAATATAACGCTGGCGTAAAGCATACTCTTGTTGCCCTTTAGGTGTTGAATGCATACTCGGAAACAGGTGCTTTCCCAATATTGACTCAACACCATATTTTACACCGAGTCCAGATTCGCCAAGAAGACTATGCCAATTACCTGTTGAAGAGACGTCCTTCCAGAAATCACCTGTCGCTTGCTTGTCAAAGTCTGATATCTCTTGAGGATCTACCGCCCACTGGTAGTTCAGATCGAATTCGCGAGCGATACTATCATCTTCGTCAACAGGTGCAACGTTGAATCTCTCTGTACCAGGACCTAAGTACTTGGTGTCCAGGTAGGTGCAACGGCAAGTGCGAGACTCCTGTGCAGAGATAAGGCGTGGCCTTATATAGTTCAAAGTAAGCAGATGATAACCTTGCCATAAAGATAAGCCGTTGGTCAAGGACCAACTTTGCCTTTGAAAGAGGATTCTATAATATATACTCTACCGCCACTACTACGACAACAACCGATAAGCCGGGGCA
The DNA here is from genome assembly GCA_019009955.1 of Riptortus pedestris. NCBI lineage: Eukaryota > Metazoa > Arthropoda > Insecta > Hemiptera > Alydidae > Riptortus > Riptortus pedestris. Next base: position 194,879,176 of record CM032229.1, on the reverse strand, counting down.
ATGGGGGTTGGCCTATTTCTGTTCTTATCAGTACCATGCCTTCGCCGTGGACATGCGCCTACGGCGCGTCCGGTGGGCGGTACTATCGTGCCTAATAAGGACACACAACGAACACATATAATGAACAAATAATTAGAAACTTTCATAATGAATAAACTATACAAATAATTATATAAATATAATATAAAAATCACACTAATAACATAAATATCTATATAAATAAATTAATAAATTGTTATATTATGTTAATTTCACTAAAACCTTAGACACACACACACACACACACACACACACGCTCGCACACACACAGAAATTATTTTAAATATAATAGTATAATGATGCTTACACGAAGCCAGACAATTGTCAAGAGCCTTTAGTAATATTTCTTTGTCAGCTTTGGTGTCATTCCTCCAATTCTGAATGTGATCTATTGCTGTGTATTTATCGATTGTCCCAAATTCGTTCTCCAACTGCAATAAATACAACACATGTTGTGAATGAAATGTTTGAATAAAGGCGAGAACTATAAAGAGATTGCAACAACGAGAAATGTTTTAGCAAAGTGAGAAGTAAACATTGCTATGTATATTAAAAAGTCCGTCACGCAGGGGCTGCGTAAACTAAGCAGATTTCCCTCGTGAAGTTTAGTAATAGATAAATATACATACTGCTAACACAACACCGTGAATAAATACAAACGGAAATAAGAAATGTTTCATCCAATTTCAATAACCTGCCGACAGGAAGCGTTAGGTTAGAAATGTAAACAAACGGGTCCCGCCTCACACCGGAAAGAAAAACAATTACTGAAATATATCAGAATATAACACATTAATTGTATTGAGAACTATTTACAATATCTAGTATTGTAATTAATAATGAGTCAGAATAATTGTTATCTCAATCAATAAAATTTTAGTAGTCCAAAACTTTAAGATGGGGGGGGGAGTCACCAGTGCATATTTGCATGTATCTCGTATAATAAAGGTCTCTTGAATACAATTTTTGGTATTTAAACTTCCAATAATGTGATTTATTATGTATCAGAGTATTGTTTACGTAACATGAGTAGAAGTGGCGGTTTGGTGAAAACTGAAAAATGCAAATATCTCGGTTAATATTCAAGATAGAGAATAAATGTATATAACAATATTTATAGTAAATTTAATTTGTAATAAGATTGATTCTGTATAATTTTTCGATCCGACGTATAGTAACGGAGATATTTCGAATTTTCGAAAATCCTCCCCTCTAAACCCCCCCTGCCACTGGTCTGATTTCAGCCGTTAACGAACTTGATCTTTCTTTTTACATAAAACGCTTAAATATGAAGTTTGGTAAGGATTAAACAAAAATTGCGACCGCTAGAGCGGTAACAGACAAATATATAGATATATATATATATATATATATATATATATATATATATATATATATATAGATATATATATACAGTTTTGAACGGACCTCATTTTCGTCATCTACTAGGTAGGATCGATGGACATTTGAAGAAAAATGTCGAAAATTCCGTTATGAGTACAACCTCAATAGCTGATTTCCCTTGAGGGAAATCTGTTAAAAACCAAGGGTTCTTTTTGATGGCAAAATTAAATAACAAACTTCAGCGTTTTCTTACATTCACTATTTATTTGACCATCACTCCTCATTTTCACACACTTGGTAAATTATTATTTTTAATCACAATAAACACTGAAAACTACACTTCTTAATACACAATAACTCACGATCACACGAATGACACATGTTCACTAAACACAGCACTGCACAGATGTACACTAAAACTGTACTGAAACTAAAGAGCACTGCTCACTAAATTGCTGATTAAGTTTATAAAGAATTTTAGAAGTTTAAGTACTACTTGAAAACATTTATTTAAAGAAAAAATATTATTTTACTGGTTAAGGTAGGTTAATATTACGTCATTAGTTCTTATTTATTTTTTTGTATACTATTAGTACGATTACTAACACTAAATGGGCCAGACTCAGGCTAATATATCTATATAATAGCCAACACAAGCAATCAATTAGCTTGAGTTGCAAAAAGTGGACGTTAATAAATAATAATAATAATAATAATAATAATAATAATAACAATCAATCAATGTATCTATTTATCTACCTATATATATATATATATATATATATATATATATATATATATATATATATATATATATATATATATATATATCAACAGCACTTCCTCAACAACCGGGACAAGGATATTGATAGAAGAAATAACTTTACTACTTTAGGCAACTCCCGAACACCATTTTAGCAGATTTCACTTTAGGGAAATCAGCTATTGAAGTCGTACTCATGGCGCGATTTTCGAAATTTTTCTGCAAATGTCCATCGATCCTACCCAGGAGATGACGAAAATGAGGTCCGTTTAAAATTATATATATACACTAGACAACCCGGCAAACGTTCTTTTGCCTTATAAATTATTTCTAGTTTCTAGATAAATTCTAGTGTAGACAAAAAGTAACTTACTTATTATAAGTGTGTAAGTATGTGAAATAGGCATGTAGCGCTATGAACGATAAGGGAATATAAAAATAACAAACGCCAAACAATATTATTTTTAAGTTATTATAGTTTATTTCTTAAAATTACATATCACATATTAATTACGACAGTAACACTAACAAACAACATCAATCTTTTAATGCTATAGCGTGAACAATATTTTTTGTTAGCCATATAACAATATCTTTAGCGAGCACAAACAAACTGGATGGTTTACCCACTCGAGAGTATGCTACGTACAATTGCCCGTGTGAAAACATGGTGTACTCAAATCTAAGCCACAAATAGACATCGTTTGGCCTTGGGATTGTCATTGCAAATACTTATCTAAGTAAAGGTGTGGCAAATTTTAAGAATCTAAGATTGGTAACACTAAGCATATATCAGGATTAAACTTTAATAATAAAAATAAATGTTTTGTAATAATAACATATTTTAGATTTGCCATAAGCTAAGGGAAATTTTAATCGAAGTACAGTTTAAAAACATTATAATTGATCAGTTATCGAGCGGGATGATAATGATTAAATTACTAAAATGGCTATAAAAAAATAGGGGTTGGCGACAAAAAAGTAAAAATTTAGGGTTGTATGTATTTTTTAATGCCACATTATAAAAAAAATAAAAACAAAACATTTCGTCCAAAAATTAAAAAAAAAAATGTTAAGGGTGAACAACCTTTATCACTTAGGGATATGAAAAATAGATAGTAGCCGATTCTCAGACCTACTGAATACACATATAAAATTTGGTAAAAATCAGTAAAGCCGTTTCGGAGGAGTACGCTAACTAACATTGTGACATGGAAATTTTATATATTAGATATACGTATATATATATATTTGTCTGTTAACTCTCTAGCGGTCGAAATTTTTGTTTGATCGTTACGAAACTCGATATTTAACCGTTTTATGTAAAAAGACAAATCAAGTTCGTTAATGGCTGAAATCGGACTAGAGGGAGGGGGGGGGGTTTAGAGAGGGATTTTCAAAAATTCATATCTCCGTTATTATTCATCGGATCGAAAAATTGTATAGAGCCAATCTTATTGCAAATTAAATTTACTATAAATATTGTTATATGCATTTATTCTCTATCTTGAATATTAACCGAGATATTTACTTTTTTATGAAGTCTGTGGTCGGGTATAGTTCGGATTAGGTCGGCCATCTTCGTCATTTCTCGGCTCAGGTGGAAGCTTCTTCTAACCTGTCGTTTCTAACCTTACCTTACCTTCCTTACTTTGTGAGATTTATGCAAATACGTTCTGTTCATCCGCCCCCCCCTCTTTAGTTCTTGGACTACTAAAATTTGAGTCATTAAAATATAAATTATTCTTACAATTCAAAAGCCGTTTCAGTTGGGAATTTATTTTAATTAACTAAAAGATTTCTCATTACCGTTTGTATTTAATCACGATGGTATTTTGTTACCAGTATGCAGATTTCTCTATTGTATAACTTCCGTGGGAAATCTGCTTAGTTTACGCAGCCCCTGCGTGACGGACTTTTTATTCTTCTTATTCTGGACCCTATATTTTTTATATATAAGCAGATTTCCCTTTAGGGAAATCAGCTATTGAGGTCGTACTCATGACGTGATTTTCGAAAAATTTCTTCAAATGTCCATCGATCCGACCCAGGAGATGACGAAAATGAGCTCCGTTCAAAATGATATATATATAATTTTGAACGGAGCTCAAAATTATATATATATAATTTTGAACGGAGCTCAAAATTATATATATAACACACGATTTAATAAATATATCATTTATGTAGGTACTTATTAATGCAATATCCGGCAAAGAATTCTTAAGGGTTTTGTAAAATTAATGTTATTAATTTTTTATACTTTATTACTATCTACCCATATATATATATATATATATATATATATATATATATAAATATATATATATATATCTGTGTGTGTGTGTGTGTGATATTCACTCGTTGTTTTGAAGTGTCGCAGTTTTAGTGATTTTTTTTGTAGTAAAGTAATTGGTAAGCCATGTTATTCTAAAACATAAGATTTAGTCATAGTATAACCCTGTTAGCTTTTCTCTATTTGAATCACATGAACAGAAGCCAAGTATGCAAATTAATGTTTTAATGTTCAATTAAGTTTGTGTATTTTCCGTCCAAAGTCAGAAATGGAACAGATTATAAAGACGTAGAGTGAATAAAAGTGACTATACTTTACCACGCCTTCTTTGGACACGACACAGCCCACGTAGCACTGAAATAAAAGGAAAAGCAAATATTAATTTTGGTCTCAAAAACACGGAAATATACACTTAGAAAAGATATTCATTTATACCTTGTAGGTGTCAGGTACTTCTTCATAATCTAAAAATAGAAATATTTGATGAAATTAAAAATTGTATTTTTTTTTAACTGCAATAATTTTATAAAAGCCTAATAGTATTATTCATAATCAGATGACGATAAATCTACATTATTACAATACTAAAGAGGAAAGCCTCTAATGTTAGTGCTAGCAATGGATCGTAGAAGAATTCAGGCCAGGCCTGCCCTGTCCCTGTGGTATAAAGGCCAGGCCTGCTCTGTCCCTGTGGCATAAAAGCCAGGCCTGCTCTGTCCCTGTGGCATAAAAGCCAGGCCTGCCCTGTCCCTGGGGTATAAAGGCCAGGCCTGCCCTGTCCCTGTGGTATAAAGGCCAGGCCTGCTCTGTCCCTGTGGCATAAAAGCCAGGCCTGCCCTGTCCCTGGGGTATAAAGGCCAGGCCTGCCCTGTCCCTGTGGTATAAAGGCCAGGCCTGCTCTGTCCCTGTGGCATAAAAGCCAGGCCTGCCCTGTCCCTGGGGTATAAAGGCCAGGCCTGCCCTGTCCCTGTGGTATAAAGGCCAGGCCTGCCCTGTCCCGGTGGTATAAAGGCCAGGCCCGCCCTGTCCCTGTGGCATAAAGGCCAGGCCTGCACTGTCCCTGTGGTATAAAGGCCAGTCCCGCCCTGTCCCTGTGGTATAAAGGCCAGTCCCGCCCTGTCCCTGTGGTATAAAGGCCAGTCCCGCCCTGTCCCTGTGGTATAAAGGCCAGTCCCGCCCTGTCCCTGTGGTATAATGTTCATGCCTGCCCTGCCCCTGTGGTATATAAGCCAGGCCTGCTCTGTCCCGGTGGTATAAAGGCCAGGCCTCCTCTGTCCCTGTGGTACAAAGGCCAGGCCTGCTCTGTCCCTGTGGTATATAAGCCAGGCCTGCTCTGTCCCTGTGGTATATAGGTCAGGCCTGCTCTGTCCCGGTGGTATAAAGGCCAGGCCTGCTCTGTCCCTGTGGTACAAAGGCCAGGCCTGCTCTGTCCCTGTGGTATATAAGCCAGGCCTGCTCAGTCCCTGTGGTATATAGGCCAGGCCTGCCCTGTCCCTGTAGTATAAAGGCCAGGCCTGCTCAGTCCCTGTGGTATAAAGGCCAGGCCCGCCCTGTCCCTGTAGTATAAAGGCCAGGCCTGCCCTGTCTCTGTAGTATAAAGGCCAGGCCCGCCCTGTCCCTGTAGTATAAAGGCCAGGCCCGCCCTGTCCCTGTCTTATAAAGGCCCGGACCCCCCTGACCAGGTGGTATAAAGGCCAGGCCTGCCCTGTCTCTGTAGTAAAAAGGCCCGGCCCGCCCTGTCCCTGTAGTATAAAGGCCAGGCCTGCCCTGTCTCTGTAGTATAAAGGCCAGGCCCGCCCTGTCCCTGTAGTATAAAGGCCAGGCCCGCCCTGTCTCTGTAGTATAAAGGCCAGGCCCGCCCTGTCCCTGTAGTATAAAGGCCAGGCCTGCCCTGTCTCTGTAGTATAAAGGCCAGGCCCGCCCTGTCCCTGTAGTATAAAGGCCAGGCCTGCCCTGTCCCTGTAGTATAAAGGCCAGGCCCGCCCTGTCCCTGTGGTATATAAGCCAATATACTACTAAATTATCCATTTTGAAAACTTCCTGAAAGCACGTGTATATATATATATATATATATATATATATAAAATTGTAACCTCTGTCTGTACATTGATTTTTTTCGCGAAATTTCACGATAACTTTTCGTTTCACATGTCATAGACACCATAACTGCATTTTGTTTCTTTCATGTATGTTTGTTTGTTTGTTACCTTTTCACGCATGAACGGCTGAACCGAATTTTATGAAACTTGGTATGTATATTACTACTAACCCAACTTAGACTTTAGGCTATATTAATATCCTCTGAGACGAACAGGAGTGGGGGTTATAAGGGAAGCCTGAAATTAAAAATAGCGATATTTCGATTCCTATTGGTTTTTCGGCAAATATAATAATTATAAGGAAGTATAAACGAGATATACACTAAAACTTTAGCGGGAGCCAATTTTATTGGACACTAATGATTGAATCGAACTTAACAAAACTCCGTATGTCAATTAGCATTAATTCTTCCATGATTATAAGCTGTATTAAAATTTTTAGGTTCGAACGGGAGTGGGGGTTATAAGGGAGGCCTGAAATAAAAATTCGCGATATTTCGTTGTCTATTTCTTTTTCGACAAACGTGCACATAACAAAAGTTGTTTATTTTGTTATTTAGAGTAACTTTTGTTATATACACTTTTTTCGTATACCGAATTATAAAGAGATATACGCAAAAACCTATAACGAATGTGAACAATTTTATTTGGGACATAAGACCCAACCGAACTAAATAAAACTCGGTATGTGAATTTGCACTAAAGGCTTCCTTATAATAAGCCATCCTAACATTTTTAGGGGCGGGCAGGAGTGAGGGGTTGTAAGCGAGGCCTGAAATTAAAAATAGCGATATTTCGTTTCCTATTGGTTTTTCGGCAAGTATGAACATAACAAAAGTTGTTTATTTTGTTATTTAGAGTAACTTGTGTTATATACACTTTTTTCGTATAACGTATTATAAACGAGATATACTCTAAAACCTATAGCGGAGGTGAGCAATTTTATTTGGCACAAACGACTCAACTGAACTAAATAAAACTCGGTATGTATACTAGCACTAACACCTTCATTATAATAAGCCATACCAACATTTCTAGAAACGGGCAGGAGTGGGGGTTGTAACTTAAAAAAACTCGGTATGTCAATTAGCTTTAATTCTTCCATGATTATAAGCTATATTAAAATTTTTAGGTTAGAACAGGAGTGGGGGTTATAAAGGAAGACTGAAATAAAAATTCGCGATATTTCGTTGTCTAGTTGTCTACGGGAAATATGACAATTTGGAGGACAGTGAAGACTCACATAAAAAATTAATTTTATTATTAACAAATGCCAACAACGGGAATTAACCCTAAACACTGGGATGGGTAAATGTCAAAATATTGTGAAAAGTAAAGCCTTGCCAAAAAAATACCATCACAATTCAGGCTCAAATCAATTCCCGGGCGAAGCCGGGTATCTGAGCTAGTGTATATATATATATATATATATATATATATATATATATATATATATATGTGTGTGTGTGTGTGTGTGTGTGTGTGTGTGTGTTGCTCGTGATAAGTGTAGTCGTAAGCTAAGGCTTATTTCGAAGATAAGAGATATCTGCCTAGATTGGTAAGATAGAAGCGACTATCTATTTTACTAATTCAGGCAGATATCTATAACTAAATAGATAATCTATTATAGACATACCTTTGAGATAGCTGCTATTCGGGTTGATACCCAGCTCAAGCCTGCAGTTATCTATTATCCTATGGTAATAGCCCTTACAGGAAATGTACTAAAACATATTTATCATAGTAATCATATATGAGATTTAAAATAATATAATGTTGAAAATAAAAAAGAATTTAAAGGAAACAGCTACTTAAATTGAGACTGACTAACACAAACGTTCGCGTGAGTGTGTGTGTGTGTTGTGGGTGCACGCGTATCACACACACACTCACACGCACAATACACACACACTTACATACTTGTTGGACATTTGAGGAAATATTTCGAAAATCGCGTTATGAGTACAACCACAATAGTTTATTTCCATTAAGGCTAACGTAACATTTCTGAGATAAAAAGAACATGCACTTACCACAAAAATATTGGCAAGTATAAGTGGACAAATATAATTCGGCATAATGTGTAAAGCTAAGTATGGCGTGTATGTGTAGCTGTTGGCAGGAGAATGGCTGCCTGGTGTTATATGGAACTGGAAATGCTTTATGGTTGACATAAACAGATCCTTATCTAGCATAGATTGGAGTAAACAGCTGGTCACTCAGCAAAGAATGGGCGGGAAATAGCCACTTATATAGGAATCCACTCCTCACAGCTGCCATCACACGCTGCTTCTACTGGCAATATTCAATAGGAATTAAGGTAAAATAAAATAGATTACCATGACTGGGAGGCTGCGTATATAAGCAGAACACCCTCTCCTCCTATGACACACATGTGACGTCATCTCACATGTTTCTCTTTCTATGAACGATGAGTAGGATGCTGGGAATAACTTAGTTAATACTTCAATTACTATAAAAAGGCAGATAACAACAATTGTACGCATGCAATAGGTTGCCTGTAGGCATGCAATAGGTTGCCTGTAGGCATGCAATAGGTTGCCTGCAGGCATGCAATAGTTTGCCTGCAGGCATGCAATAGGTTGCCTGGAGGCATGCAATAGGTTGCCTGGAG